>JABMBR010005750.1:0-65697 GCA_018881525.1 Meteorus sp. PSUC_FEM 10030008
GTTTTTTGTTAATAAAAAATCAATAAATAAAGTTATTGAAAATCCCGATCGACATTCTCAAGATAATGTTAATGTTCACATCTGGTCAAAATTTCAAGTAAAAAAAATGAAAATTGTTCGAGTGATGCTGCGTGCCATTTTGAAAAACCGTGTTTAAAGTAAGTTTTGACGCGCTTGGCGGCGACCTCTATTTCCTAAAGAAAAAAAAAATTTCTCGCACGGGACCTTTTTTTCCTCATTCTAGAGGGTTTAAACTATTTTTAAAGCCATTAGAAAAAAATCGATTTTTCAAAAAATTCACAGTGGCCTTACCCCTTAAGCAAGTAAACTGCGCGAGTCGCCTGCGGATTGACGACGCTGTATTGGGATAACATGAGGTATTTGAAACTGGATTCTATAATTTCTATTAATCACACGTAACGACTATCGATTCATTGATCACTGAAATTATTCTTTCATGCATTCCTTATTGATTCTCCATTTCATTCTTGCGTGACTTGACGAAGTACGACCGCATTGGATAATGAAAACCCTATAAGCTGCAAAATCGCTATTAATCATTTGGTGGACAAGTAAAAAATGCATTTTCTGCTTACGGCTTTGTATGTTTCCAATGATAAGATGTAGAAAAGTCCACCATTTATTATTATGGGTTTCTGAGCACGCGCCACACCAAATTGAATCATTTGATTGATATCCGTAATTGCACCATAATATTCTTCGGGTGGAATTTTATTTTCATCTTGCGATGAATTCACTGCTTGTTCCCAATCACACGAGTATATCGCATCTGCTACTCTTAACCCCTGTGACATTTGTTGCGATATATTTATTGGTCTACTCTCCACTCCCTATTTATCTACGTTGTGAATTGGAGCATCAGTCATTGTGCACAGTTTTTATTGATAATGATGGGGAAATGAATTATTAAAAGTGTCTCAATGATGCAGTGGGGGAACACATTTGTAATTGAGTATTGAACACAAACTGACCATTTCACGAATTCTCGTAGCGAAGAAACAATAAAGAAATAGTTCGATATTGATTCCCAACCAATATTCTAATAAACTTGCTGCTGTCATGATTGATTCAATGGTAGACTGGTTGGTTAATTTAATTGTCAAATTGAATAATTATGAACATCAGAATTGAAAGATGCTAGAAGTTTTTAAAAATCTCACTTCAATTTTCATTGTTGATGCTTCCAATGACACTAAACAGAGTGCGAGAGTACTCTGCGAACAGATGATGAACATCGGTGTGCTAAATGTATTGGCCAACTTCTCAAGAAATCTATATGGAGAAAATCAATGCGATATGTGAATGAATTTTTTCCTTCTCTCTCACGTTATTTTCACTCACTCCAAAATTTCTCGATGATGTACTATGCAATTACGTAATTTATTCTTGAATTTCCGTACTGCCACATCACTTCTTAATGATCAGCAGCCAAATATCGAAGTTAAAACAATTGTATGATTCCAATTCTTCAATCTGTTTTTGTTTCTTGTTTTTGTATACTTTACCGCAAAATCAATTGATTGTCTTGTTGATCTGTTAATACTTCATTTAAATATTGGAGATGAGTGTACGCACAAGCTAGCAAAGTTATGTTCATTAATTCATAAACTGCATGACCCAATCCTGACCCCAGGCTAGCAAATGCCTGCAACATAAATGTTCCAATATATTTATAAATATTATCGATTTTCCATGGAATGACACCTGGATATGGCAGATGTCGATGGAAACTTGAATTTTCTTCTTGTACGCCATGGAAATCGTTGTATAGATCAAAAAATATCGGATTCGTACACCATCGTACTGTTCCATAGACTAACAATGTCATGTATGAGCCACAAAATATTGACATTTGTCTCTTACTTTTAGTCATATGCTCATTATGATGATGATGATCTGGAATTAATATATTCAATCATTTACACTATCTCTTACGAATCATGATTTGTGAATTTTTATGAATTTATATGAACAGTTGTTCTCAAATGCCTGTTAAAACTTTAAGTTGTGATTTCTTATAAATTGCAATCGTGTTCAATTTTGTGTCTCCAGATCAAGTCAATCGTTTACAGAAGAATACGAAGAAGAGTACTGAATTTTTATATTTTCAAAGCCAATAATCCCCTCACCTTGATCATCTTCATTCAATTTCAAACTTATCGAATGACAGTATTCCATCCGTCTATTTAGTTGCATAATTTTGGTACCATTGACAATTGCGTAAATCCATTTACTAGTACCACACAAATGAAAACAAATTGGATTCATACGTTTTGCAAACGTAGGTAAATCGTAACAATTTTTAATGTCAATTGCTTCAGACAACATCAGAATGACACTCGACATCAGAAACAATCCCGTAACAAGTGACCCAAAAATTCTTCTCGACATTGAAAGTGAATGATCCGTCAACATTTTTGCATCCGTTAAAATAATTGCAACATATTTTCCATACACTCCAGATCCCATATTGTCCACCAGCTTCAACTCCTTATCGCTATGTGACTTCATAAGAAATCTGGACCAGAAAATCAGAAAACACCAACATTAAAAAAGGAATTTTCCCAAATTTTTATCGAACAGCAAAAGTCTTTCACTTCTCTGACGTTTATGTGAAAGATGCGGAATCAGTTTCTAATTTACCGAAGTTGAAGTAAGACATGAATATTTATCCATATTTATATAAAACGATGAATCAACTTGTATTACTAGTCAGCGATAACAGTTTAATGAATTTGCTTTTCTTCATATTTCAGACCATATCGAGGTGAAGTAATAAAGACGCCTGGCGAAAGAGTTAAGTTAACACAAAGAGGTATCAGGAGTAGCAACAGACCTCGTTCGAGTATATCTATACGCACATATGTATATAGGTGTTTAAAGTCTGGTATACTATAGCACTCTTTGAGGAGGGATTTTTAACAAAACAAGTTCCTGTACATGTACTCGCAACTGGTGCGACTTCAAACATATCCTCTCTACCTTATCTCGCATATTCTCCTGGTGCATGTACAACCGACAATTACGTGCGTTACGTTATACACCTTGGAATTTTGTATGTACACATGTTGTGTACACAAAGACGAGTCATACATCCTGGAATGTATTGCATGGAGCACGTGCATTGGAAACTTCAACTCAACTGGTAATTCAATACTTGTAGACGTTGTATGACGAATTTAATCTCAATTACTTTTAAAAATTTTACTTCTACGTTGTTGTTATCAACATGCATGTCTACTTTTTTGTTGTCAACAATTTATAGAATAAAATATTTCTATCACCTTCCAGACAATATATTGGAATCAGTAGTAGTAGTCGGAGTTATTCATAGACAGACAATGTATGGACTGAGGCAGTGGATAAAGTCGAAGTGTCACAGAGCTGAGCCACGCAAGTGAATTAATATTTAACTATCATTTCCTCTGATGACAGAGAAGTATATTTATTGTAGTTGAATTGTTATCTTGTTGATCAAACGAACATTGAATGAAGTCTTGTAATTATCCATTGGCATAGAATAATACAAAATATTGATGAGCAGAATAAACTGTCGAGAAACTTTGGTTGAGATAATAATTGGACACGTATCAACCTGTTATCATCGACGATAAGTTTTGTCAAGAGAGAAATTGATCTAATGAATTTTAATAACAGAGCAGAAGGTTGGGTTGATGATAATTCTAGATTGAATGAAAGTTTTCAGATACAAACGGAATAATGAATTGTAGTGAATTACACTTCACAAAGGTTTCATACCATCTGTAATGTGTTCAACATGATGAGTTACTTGTCGACAGTGATTGCATAGGGCAGCAAATATAATTCAAACGTTGAATATCCATGTGTGCATACGAAGTGTGGAGGCAAAAGGCGTGCGGTCGTTTAACCGGGTGTGACTCGCGTTTTCGGACGTATATTGAACGAGAGCAACAGAGTAGACGAGAGTGAGAAAGCAACGCCCCATTTTCCCCCGTTCTCTTCTCGTCTATAGTCGCGTGGACCCGAAAGAACTCTACTTTGATGATGGTGCCCTGCCGCCGGCGTTGTCCAACGCGTTGCCGAAATTCGGCAATGATTGATGGCTATTAGCCCCCGTGGGCCAACACATCCTCCAAATAATAAAAGTTATAATGCTATTCATCAATTTCAATTTATTTTTCTTGCTCATCTTGTTTTTCATTCTTTTCTCCTCTTCATCTCTGTTTATACTGAACTAATCGTCCAATTCGTATCAGTGATAAACACCCGTAACAGTTTCAGACTAAACTCGGCGCCAGGAACGTAGTGAGATCTAATGGAACCCACGGCAGTATCAGGAATGGATTTGTGGGACATTTTTATGAATTTTTTTTCCGATTCATTAAAATTTTATTCTCTTCATCAATATCTAATAATTGTGAATGCGCATCGCATTACTTTGAGTGGCTTGACGTTGATCTTGAAATATTCGTTGATACTAAGATCAGTTATTATGTACGGTACACGAATTTACAGCATATGAACTGGATGCAGATTTGTCTCGTGAACTGAATGATCTGTGTCGAATGGATCGATTTAATATTTTTAGATACAATGCAAATAGGATTGACGAGTTTGATACAATAAAAAAATGTTGAATTTCAGTTGATGCATTCACACATCGTTTCGAATAATTCATCCCTGCCCGAGTTGTATTAAGTTCGGGTGCTCCATGGATGTAAGGTCAATTCAGTGATATTAATCAAAGAAACGTTGCCAAAACTCCAGCCTCGCTTGACCTGAAGTCACCAATAGTGATAATAATCAAGAATTTACGACCTTCAGGTGTGATGCACAAGAGTGGGAATTGGAATGAGTAAAATGACAACAAAAAAAATTCTATGGTAATGCTACATCTCTTGGTAGAGTCCCTTCGTTTGAATAAATGAATATCAAATGTGCAATTCGATTGAAATCCCATCGAATATCACGCTCGCTTTATATTTGATTGCCTCAACGCTTCATTCAATTACTTTTATCAACTCTGTATCCATGAAAGTCATGTTCGTATACATACTTAAATACCGTTCTTCCTACAATATGGACAACTCGAGCATGCATGTGTTCACAAAGAATTTACATTTCATCGTGCGTGCAAAATTACCAACTGGGAGTAGACTGAATGGATGAAAGTGACGACGCAGCACGCGCGCGTTGCTATGGACTGGGTGGGAGATTGCAGATTTTCAGGTGAGCTTGCATCAATGTTATATATACAAGTGTGTTGGTACAGAGAGCGACAGAGAAAAAGAGTGACAGAGAAAGAGAGTTGTGGTGTAGTTCGCTCTGCCTCTTCGCCTCGATGTTTGCCGTTGCCGCAGCAACATACACCGCTCTTTATTAACAACAATTAACATTCATACATTGTTTATCCAGCAGCTTACTTTGCACTTTATAATCACCAGTGATATCAATTAAAAATACATCGTACGAGATTAGGACACTTGTGTGCAATGTGAGATTAAATCATATTTGAAATTGAACTCAACTCGTACGGCATTGGCTTCTTAATTAGGGAATCATATGCAAATAAACGTACTTTTGTTATAATACAGTTTATAAACATATTTGTTTATACTATTTTTCAATATAAAGAATAAACTGTTGTGAGTTTTCCCACTCCACTCAATACTATATTGACTTATGTATCAATCTGTGTTTCATTGGTTTCATACAATGTTGAGCGATGAAGAGCAATGGAAATAATTATTTTCTATCGAAATAACTGTTCCTTTCCTCGCAATTTTTTCTACTTTTTCTATTAATTAGAATGACAGTATCATTAATCATTAGCTATATATATTCACCTGTGATAGAATTTAATAATCATAATTTTCTCACTACCAATCAACTCAAGATTGATATCCGTTTGTTATTTGATTCCAATTGATATTCAACCATATTTCTATCCTCTATGCATGATGATAAGAATTAGCGGAATGAGAGAGAAGTACAATCCCCCTTCATTAAAAAAACTGCCTACCATTTATAGTGAGTATATATTGCTGGGTATCCCACAATGCCATATTGGAGCAACTGTTGCCAACAAACGGCCGGCCATTGGTGTACGCTCGAGTCAGGAGAGCATGATGAATAAAATAGTTATATCGAGAGTGTGTGAGACTTAAGACGCGCACGCGCCTCCATGTGTGCGTGCTTGCATTCGAATGCGAGCGATATCATATCTCGTTCCCTCTCCATTCGCAAAAAAACGCGCCAAAAGAAGTTCGCGAATGTATACATATATATATGTGTTGCGAATGCGACGCCAACTCCTTTCCATTGCTGAAATCCTCGCCCAAAGATTTACCAGTCTCCGGTTATGTTTGATGCACCATTATGCCTTTGATTACGGTAGGTTAGTTGCATCAATTCCGTCACAAAATGACGGTGTGACGTCATGAAGTAGCGATGACGTTTGAAAAGTAGTGATGACATTGATGTTGGAGTGTTGCAAATTTTCTTATTCTTGTGTAGCACTATTGCGAATTCGCTTGGGTGTTGGGTGAGTTTGTGTGTGTTCATTCCATTGTGCGTGAGTGTTGACGCCTGCGTGGTTGCGAATGTGGCGCGACTGCTATAGCATTGCCGCCACTTATTTGAATTCAATATCTGCGATATTGTAATATTTTTTTTATGTGTATGAATAATGTGAAATACTTGTTCGTTTGTCATGATGACAATCATTTGTATCATTTCTAATTCCTGACAGAATGAATTAATGGTGAGATGATGATTTGAATGATAATTGTGATGTGTGTTTGCAGATGGAGTTTGAACGGATGTGATTATGCTGCATTATGATACCGACTGGTAAAATCAGTTTGCCCACTCGGCATTTTGCCCATGGAGTTGGCCGGTGTGAGTAAATTCGACACGATCTGATATTGAGGAAAAATGTACATGAGATAAATTGCGTTTGTAGGTAATAGATAGCGGGTAAAGTTGAGAACGAGGATACTTTTGTAACAGAGAATCATGAGTGCCTGGAACATTATTCGAGACGCACGCATATTATGTTATGGTTCATTGAACTTGGTCTGTCGATGGGTTAGATGTGGTTGAGATTGGAGAGCTGAAGGTGATATGAAAAGAAATTGTTGGAATTTGATAACAACACTTGAAAGAGAGCTGGAATTATGCTGAAGTAATGAAAATGAAATGAAACTGATGAAATAACTTTCTTGAAATTTATTTCACGTTCATGATCACATTTTTTGGATGAACTTTCAGGATTTGTTGTAGAAGAATCGAATTCCGATGTGTATGTACCACTACGAAGTGGTCTGTGATTTATTATTGTATCCGGAAAAATCTTCTGTTCATTCTGGGTGGTGAAAACAGGGGATTCAAGAATGCAATGTCAACGCTTCACAAGTATATTCCATATATAATATATTTACAAGATTGAAATGAAAACAGATATTGCAATATTTCTCCACTTACGGTATGTATAATTATAATTATTCGGTCATCGATACGATGCACCAAAAGTTTCAACTATTCATCTATTTATTTTATTACAGTTTAATTTGTAGGTAATCAAAACTTTTTATTTAATCGGCAGTGATGCGAATACTCGTTCCACAATAAACATCAATATCTTGTATAAAATGAAATCAAAAGTAAAAACCTCTGAAGTATTTTTGATCATGGACGTTTTTGTTCCAAATTGAAGTGGTGTTGACTAGAAAAGTGATGAATTCATCTGCAGGATGGTATCTCGACAAGAGGCTTAATCTTTCCGTTGAAAGAATAAAAGGTGATAGAATAACATGTCGCATGATTGGACGACTATGAAGAAAATTTGATTAGTTATCAATCCACATAATTACATAATTTTTTCATTTAATTCTAAGATGGCGGTGTAGTACTGTCTGCACGTAAATGTGACGGTGCCGCCTCATTGTATGCAATATCGAAGACACTTTTTTTCTCAAGAAGTTGTTGATGACGTAATCGATTTGTGCCAGGCATTGGAACAACAATTCCTGGATCTATGTGGGCATCGGTGACATCAGGACGTTGATATTCATGGCTTGTACAAGGAAAATGTGATTCATCAACGATGGAACCTCGAGGTGAAGACTGGGGAACCGATGGTGGATGAAGGTAAAATGGTTGAGGAATTTTTTCATATTTATATTCGGAATGTTGGATGAGATAATGATATTTCGTTGTTGATGCTGCTGTTGCTGTTGTAGGTGGTTTTTCTGGTGCGAAAATTTCTATAGGTGGATCATAATGGTCACCAGTAGCGCGTCGTAATTTTCTTCCTCGTCTTACGATTGCTCTGAGTTGTTTTGATTCGTCATTGATCAATGGTTGAATTTTACGACGTATGGAAAGTGGTGTTACTTCTGGTGTATGAGTACCAAATATTTTCCTGTCCTCCGGACTCATTTTTAACCACCGTTGTCGCGTGCTTTTACGCAACCATTTGGGTGGTTCTTCGTTTTCATCGTCTCCTGGTTTTCGCTCGCGTTTCCGTCGCTCTGCTTCCTCACGATTGTGTTTGTACCAAGCCATATAACGCGATTGAGCTTCTATGTGCTCGTCTTTGGTGTGTTTTGTCACTATTTTTGATTCATTTTCGGATTTTCCATGTTCCATTTTTGACTTTTCATCCAATGTTGTTGTTGCAGGTGGTGTAGATGGAGTTTTGGCAGATTCATCATCGCAACTTTGGTTAGAAGCTTCTTTGAATTCCGATTCTTCGTCGATCGTGGGGATTATTTCGTGGAATGCATCAACTTTTATGGAGTGACAGATTTCTGGTGGAGTTTCCGCAACTGTTTCAATGTCGATTGGATGTGACAGCTCCGAAATTACTTCTGATTTTCCGACGGATGTCACAACAGTTTCCCCCGTCATTCCAGTTGTGTCTGAATGTATAGATGACTGATCTACTAGCACTCTCTCCGGTATAACAACATGACCATCTTTTTCTACTGCTACTTCACTATTCGAAGTTGATTTTGTCATTCCACTGATATTTGCAGTTCTCTTCAGGGTATCATCTTTCCTCTCCCTCGCTGGACGTAACTTATCAACGGGGGTCTTCCGTTTATCATCGACTTTCAGTTCTTTTATTGATTTTTTTTGCAAAATTTTTTTATTTTTTTCAGGTTTTTCATCTTTTGATTTTTCGTCTGCGGAGTGTATTCCGTTCTCAGATTTTTTCCGATGTCTTAACGGTTCAATTGTTTTACTGATAACGCTTGATTGTCTTCTTATCGTATCATGTTTTTTTATAGTTCGATCTGACTTTTTATCAAACATGGTAACACCCCTTTCCTTTTTTGGGAAACTTCTTATATTTCCTAAGCTTTGTGTTCTTCCTTTTGGAATTTTCCGAAATTTTGATGAAGGCTCTTTCAGAAATTCCGAACTCTTGTTCTTCAATTTGCCTTTTTTAATCATTGCACCGTGGATTTTTTCAGGACTTGTTGACGGTTGTTGATCATCCTCCTCCATCACTTTCACTTCTTTTAAACGATCTGCAAGAGAAGTGTCATCAACAGTAGCTGCTAAGTGTTCAGTGTCGAATTGAATAATGGATTCTACCTTTTTTGGTGTTGTGACAAATATTTCGCTCAGCGTCTGGTTATTAACATCAGAAATTTCTTCATTGGAGATTTTTGCTGCAATTATTACTATTTCATCCACATGAGAACTGGCTTCATTCTTAGTTCTTTCCTCTATTCTCGGTTCAAATTCTTTGACGAGGTGAGCATCTGTAGATTTGTCAATATTATCATCCGAAATCGTGTCATCCATCTTCAGCGATAGTCCCTGACTACTCTTGATTGATGTTTCATTTTCAGATGATTTTTCAGGCAATAATTCACATATTTTTTCTTCAGCACTCATCTCAGTGGACACCACTTTAGCATCCAATGACTCTTCCATCATTTCGATCGTGGCATCGTTTGGCACGATATCATCTTTAGATGGACATTCTTGAGATATTTGTTTTGATATTTTATCAACCGCTTTGTCGAGTTGATGTTCTGCATGGGATAATTCTAAACGATCGTCGGTAGACACATTATCTGTACGTTCCATTCGTATTAAGCGTCGATGACGTGGTGTGCCATAAGGTCGTGCAACGAATGCAGTCTGTGTCGATGATTCACTTGATACATCACTGTCGTCTTCCAAAATATCCACTCCTGTATCCAATAATTCAACTGATGTTGATGGTAATTCTTCGACTGGTGTTTCATCCTTGTGGTAATACACAGATCTCAAACCATCAATTGGAATCGTTCGACTATCAAGCAAACTCGGTGATTCGATCGAAGGATGAGATTGTTCAGGTTTCTTTATCGATTTGGCTGGATCTGGTGATATTGATTGAGGAATGTTTATCGTTTCATCAATGGGCTGTTTCCTCGGTGAATTTAGAAAAGAAGTTTCACGTGAAATCACAATTCGAGTTGGAGTAGATGAACGGCTACTGTCTTGGCTCGTTATTGATAATTTTTCCAACGCTAATTCCAATTTTTCTTCTTCCCTTGATGAACTGCCGATTTCATTGAGTGATACAGTTTGGTGAATAACAATCATCGTTTGATGCTCGTCTGTCGGAATGCTTTTTGTTTCTTCTTCCACTTTCACAAATTGTTCATGGTCTCTTGCAGTTACTTCATCTACAAACTCGACTTTTTGCAGTTGTGGAGATTCTTTTACCTTCATTTCTTCGTCATTGATCTCGATGTCGGTCTTATCTACTGGAGTGAAGACTGAATCATGAACTGCTCCAATTGATTGATTAGGAATATCTGGTGGAATGGTAAGTGGAGGAATATTCAAAACTGTTTCAAGGAGAGTAGTTAGCCTTGATATTTGCATGTCGTCAATGGTGGAGTCTTTAGGCTCTTCTGTCAGATCTTTTTCTATTTTCCCAACTTCCATGGGTTCTGATAGTCCAGACCATTTAGAAGTATCACTTTCGGCTGCAACTGCAGCTGTATTCAATGTTGAATGTTCATCAACAGATAATGTCTTCTCTTCGGATCTCACAACGGTTGGAGAGATACTAACTTGATCAATTTGTAGCTGTTTATCTATTTTGTCTTCGGCAAAATTTTCTGAACTGGTAATGACCAACATGATCCGGTCCTCAGTACCATCTC
Organism: Meteorus sp. PSUC_FEM 10030008; assembly: GCA_018881525.1. Taxonomy (NCBI): domain Eukaryota; kingdom Metazoa; phylum Arthropoda; class Insecta; order Hymenoptera; family Braconidae; genus Meteorus; species Meteorus sp. PSUC_FEM 10030008. Next base: position 11,184 of record JABMBR010005750.1, read on the forward strand.
TAATGCTTTCAATATCATCTTCAGTTATGGTTTCGTTTGTTGGAGGAATTTGTGACTGATCTCTGTTATTTGACTGTTTTTCATCCTGTTCGGTACTTACGAATTTATCGACGATTGGCTTGTCTTCTTCTTGTTCATCTGGTTGGGCATTGTCTTGTTCAATTGCAGTTTCATCACTAGAAGGAACTTCTTGTTGTTCAGCTGCTTCTCTCACAATTTCTATCTCTGAAAGATCTTGTGTATTATCTACCATTGGTTTACGAACTTTTGCAGGCTTTTCAATACCTTCTTCAATCATTTTCAATGACGGAATTACTTTTGTCATAGTTCCTACTATTTTCTCAAAGTGTTTTTCTTCGGTGACGTTCTCTTCTACTAATGTGGCTGGCTTTGGAACCGATTTTATGTTGTCAACCAACTCGGTCGTTTGAGTGCTTGGTTCTTTCACAACTTCTGTCAATTTGACAGTTGAAGATTCAGCACCGTCTATCAATACAGGCGAGATGGAAATAATGTTCGCAGTGTCCTCTCTCGGATGGGTCACATTTTCTGTTGTTCCAATTTCTGTGATGATTCGGTCATTTGACATTGGCACAGTTATACCAGGTCTATCAACTTTCATTGTGCTTGCAAATAGAACTGCATTCATCACATTCGCAACCATTTTCTCCACCTGCAAATTCTTCATCTGATCGTCCCGTTGTATTTCTTCAATTTCCATTAATGTTTCAGGAATAGATTTGATAGTTTTGTCAGATTCATCGCTCGACCTCGATTGTTTTGTTGTAATGTCGTCATCGATCTCTAGAATACGATCAGAATTTTTCTCAGAATCGCTTCCTTGGACGGTTTGCTCTTGATCTGCTAGTTCAATCAACTGAATTTTACGATTTGCCATCGGATCGGAATCATCACCAGACGAAATCAATTTTTTCTTCGTCATTGTCGATGTTTTAACTGGTGGAATTGCGATTTTTTTTCGTTTGCCAGTGTCTGGCGCACGTGTTCCTGTTACTTTCTTCTCATGTTTTGAATCAATCGCCATTTGTCGTTTGAGTTGTGCACGGGTAGTTTTGATATTTTTTATCAATTTTGATTTCAAACCAGCACCTTTAACTAGCCCTCTGGGAGATTTCATACCCTTAGGTTTCTCTGTCATATCCTCAAGTTCCGAGCTTCCAGTACTTATCGACAATTTTTTACGGTAGTTCAACTTAGGCTTCTGCGTCTTATTGGTCGGAATATTCTCCGATACTACAATTTTGTTCTGTCTTTTTCTCGGCGACGATTGTTTTTCTGGTTTTTGATCACATTTTGATTTCTTCGCTTTGACGATTTCTATTTTCTTGTGCGACTCGGTACTGTCAAGGATCAAATTTTTATCCTCGTCTCTTGAATCAGCTGTCAATAATTTTCCAACCTCTGAGCTCTCTTCTTCACTTTCGTGAATTTTCTTCCCTACTAATTCTGACAATTTTTTGCTCAATGAACTCATTTCACGTTCCAATATTCGGAAACTCGGTTCATTTGCATTTCTCGTACGTTCTCTCGATCGTTCACGACCTCTGTGACTCTTGATACAGTCACTTTTCATCATTTCCACTGATGATGATTCATCGCGTCGTATCGTTTCCTCATCTCTTGTCGTATTGTAATGAGAAATTGAACTATCAGCAAATCGTTGACGAACGGTAGGTGGAGTGTTGCCAGTTTCATCCAGTGAATCGGATATTTCTTTCAATACTTCAGGTTCGATTGATGACATTTTTCGACTATCTTTCATGTCTTTCATTTTTCTCCGCAATAAATTTGTACGTCCTTCGTATTGCCTATCATCTTCTCTAATTGGTGACCTCATCCACAATGTCCTGATACGTTTTGGTTCACCATCATATCTCTTTTTAGATTTCAATCTTTTCCTTATCTTAGCTTCCTCTTCAGACTCATCATTATCGCTACGACTACGATTTTGTTGCTGTTGGTGTGGTTGTAGATCTGTTTGCGTCGCTATTGTTTCATTCGTTTGTGTACAAGCCGCAACTTGTCCTGGCAAACTTTGGGTCTCTAAATAACTGCCGGTGTCTAGAACGACACCACCCCTACCAATAACGCCACCGCGATCTCGTTCCAACAACAATCGTGTTAGTAAAGCATTCTGTCTTGCTAATTCTAAATCATGAACTGGATAATGATGAATATTACTGACATTGTTTATTGGCTTTCCATCATCAATCAGCGATTTTTCATCTATTTTTGTCATTGGCCCATGAACTAGTAATGTTCTTGCACTTAAATCTTGACTGATATCTTTCACTTCGGATCTGATTGATTTTTCATACGGTCCATGTTCGATTATCAATCGCTGAACATCAGGACCAAGTTCTTCAATGTGGCGATGTTCTAATTGTTCTGGCATCAGTAGAATTTCTTGATGCTGTTGGTGTTGCTGCTGGATTATTGCACCTTTCTGTCGTTGATGTGATTCCATACTTTGTCGTTCTAATTCCTGCATGCTGCCATGAAAATCGTGAGCATGAAGACGTAATTTTTGATCCTCAATGAAACGACGTAATAAAATATCTTTTCCATCGACACGATGTATACTGGCTTGGTCGATAATTATTTCAGGTTGATTCCGATGTTGATGTTGTTGATTCATCGTCGCTGTGGGTTCTTCAAAGCCGTGTGTCACTAAACGCATCACCTCAGTGTTACCCTCACGATAATAATGTTGATCGCGAAGATTTGCAACGTTATCACGTCTATCCATAGGAATCAATTTTTCTTGGCGCATTTGTGTGATGTTTGAAATGGAATATCCACGAATTTTTGCTGTTTCCATATCCTCAACATAGAGTTGTTCATTTTCCCGACGTTTTCTGATTGGCTCAGTAACGAACATTGGTATAGGTGCATCCCTTATGTGTAGCGAATGTGTTTCATGTGGAATTTCTCGTTCTCTGTCAATTTCAATCCGTGTCACGTCACCAGGTAATGAAGCTATGCCATAATCTTTGATATTACGGCGGTTGAATTGCCAATTGCGAGTCGGATCTGCGCTCCATGCCTGCTTCCTTCGCGACCATATGGCTAATCATGAAAATGATCAAACCAGTAAACTGTTAGAGAAGATTATTGAGGGGTTGTACGCCTAGGAAGGTTAAAAATGTCTCCATTTTATCGAAATAGCTATCGCGGAACTTCGAAGAGTACAAGATCGACATTGTTCTAATCAGGTTCTGAATAAATAGTGACCAAATACTTCACGTTCCTAACAAGGAATGTGTCATCTTGTGTAGGAATAAAAACTCTTTTATGCTTCATGGTGAAAGAAACGATTCAAACCTTCCTTTCCGTTTTTATCACTGAAATCTAATTGGGGTGTCATGATATCACTTTGATATTTTTACTCACCATCAGTCATCATTGGATACTTGCGATGAATATGTCGTCGAGTGCGATTGTCCGATTGAGCAACAAGTGTTTCCGATGAATGCACACGTCGTTTACGCGGTGCCATATAAAATGGACAGCTTGGACAAATGCAACAGATGATTACGGCGATTATTGCCGCTATCATCAATAAGCCCAAGATTGACAATAACCACGTGAGTATTTTATTTTCCGCTTTGTACACCGTCTAAAATAATACTCTGAATACTTATTCTTTTTTATTATTCAAAAAAAATGGACAACAACGTCTAATTTTGTTGTTTTGTGTTACTATTGAATTAGTATCATGAATGAAAACAAAATGGAATATCCTACTCACTACTTCTTCACTTGTAATAGTACCATTGTTATTAATTGTCCCACCATTTTTTTGGGGATCAGTGCCAAGCATTGAGTCATCATTTCTCATATCGTCATTTATTACACCGACACCGTTTGCTGCCAGTGCTTCGCGAATTTTTTCAATGTCAACAAATGACGCACCCGGCCCGAGTTGTTCAACTCTTGCGATGACAATACTTCTGTTGATTAATTCAAACTAGTTATTGGAATTTTGACATCTTTTGTATATAATTATTACAATGATATCTAACTCTCTAGAGCACATCCAAAATTCCTAAGTTTGCAGGGTAAGCTGTCTTCTAAGTACGAGATTGAACATTTCGGATTGCTTTGCAGTTAATTGGTATGAACTTCTACATTGTAATTTCTGATAGGTGAATATCGACTTTCATGAATGGTTCATAAATTGATGTATAATCGATGAGACGAGTGTGATTACTCCAGTAGTGTTGCAAGTGTAATCCAATATGCATTAATTATGTGAAATTAGTTAACAATTGCATTAAAACTGAGAATGGGCCACGAGAAAGGTTCAATCGATTAGTCAGACGAACCTTTTTCCGCTTTCCGGGCTTGGTAAATTCTTTCCTAAATTGTTTGGTAAATTCTCTTGTGATGTATACGGACGAATTTCTTGTACAGTTATCCGACCACCTGTAATTGTTGCCAAAGTTTGTGCTGTTTTCATTGGATCTGGATGTTCGCCTGGCACCACAAACATCACAATTCTTGCTGCACTTGCAGGACTGGAAAGGATATTTATTTGTGTTGTCCCTGATAAATGTGGAACACCTGTAGATAGCGCAAAAGAATGTTTGGAGATATTTAAACGAAAAGATTTTTTTCACACCATAATTTACTTCGATTACTACGAGAAACATTTCACATTTACCCAAATCATAAGCTCGAGCGGTTAGAGTAAAGAGGATGTTTCTTTCTTCTCTCTTCCGTCGAAGAATTTTCGCTCTATTCTGATCATTTACAATATCCGAATTGTTTATTGTGGTAGTGTCAAGAATAATTAATGGAGCTGTTAAATTCGTTGTTGTGGAAGTTTTTTCAGTTGTTCCTTCTTGTATTTTTCCAAATGATTTCTTGGGTTTCGTGGCAAATCTTTTATAAGGATTGTTACGAATATTTCGGATTTTCGTTATCTGTTCCTGTATATATAATTCTCCAGTCGTATTATCCAACATAAATTTATTATCATAATTGCCATGGATAAGCTCGTAGCGCACTTGATTGTTTGGTGGTTCTGCATCATTATCATATGCCTATAAAATGTTTTATCAATAAAGTTTATTAATTTAGACGAGTAAATGGACGATTAGTAGGAATGCAATCAACGAAACAGACTCAATGATAGACATTGATGAATAGCTTTTGGAAGTGATATCAGAATTAATGTACAGAATGGATGTGACATTCCCTCATGCAATGAAATTGTATTTGTGTTTGATTTCAATGCTACGTCTCGATATCGCTGATATATTTGATAAAATGAGTGAATGATTCAATATTTAATGAAAACAATTTTCCCCTCGTTCACTCAAATGCAAATTGTTAAGCAGTAGAGTGTGAAAGTCCGAGGATGATACTCACTCTTATCACTGCAGGCATTGTAAAATTCGTAGAATTATCATTCAATATAAATTCGTATGTGTCTCTTTCAAATATTGGAGCATTATCATTCACATCCAACAAGTTGACAACCAAAGGAACAACTCCAATAAGACCCTGACCATTTTCGTCACGTGCTTCAACTGACAATTGAAGTTGTGATGTCAATTCACGATCCAATACAGTTGTTCCCATCGCAACAGTTATAACTCCTGTATAAGGATCAATTGCAAATGCTTCATTGCCTGGACCAGTGATTCTGGTGTATTGAATTCGACCTAACAATCCGGTGTCTTTATCAGTCGCATGTACTTGTGTAACACGCGTGCCAGCAGTTATGTTTTCTGACAATGTTACTTGATATGACTCTTCATCGAACTCTGGTGCATTGTCGTTGATATCCCGTAGGAATATCGTCACTGGTACTGATGTTGAGAGATTTGTCGCGGGTCCAACTTCTTGAGCAACAATCTGCATAGTATAACGTCAATTATTCGACACATAAATTCGTAAGATGGCATGCTATTTAGTTAGTTTAGCTTTTGATCAATTTTCCTACCTTGAATCTCAGACTTTCGTAAGTTTCATAGTCAATTAGTGTATTATCTCGTACAGTCAGTATAAAATTAGCTGTTCTTTCAGCAACGGTTGGGCTAATTTCGAAAGTTCCATTATTGTTTTCCAGTTTCAAAGCGAAAACACCAGCTTTGCCGATATCTTCGTCGTGGACTTTGGTTACATATGGCTCATCAAATATTATGGAAGATCCAAGCTCTGCATTTTCATCCATCCAGGCAACATAACTTGAAATGAATGAGAAGTGAATACAGTTTTTTACAATAGAAGTGATGCGATATCAAAGTTAATAGACACGTTCAATTTTTTCATGATATTTCATCTTAAATGAAGGAAAAAACACAAAATTCAGAAACAGTCCACGCATAAGAAGATCTGTCATCCTGTTTATGAGAACATTTTCCATCTTTTTCTCTCGAAACATCAAAGAAATTTGAACGTGCCATGTCATAAGTCAATCAAATTTCATTTTGCTTGACATATTAAAGTTAGGTACCAACTTATCATTCTCAAAATATGGTGGACTATTTCCGGGTTCACCAAGCAATAAGCCAACTTCAATTACTGTTGCTTGTGCTGGAGGTTCATCAGTTGAGCGTCGGATTTCTTCAGCAACAATACTAAGAACAATTGGTGCACCAACATGAGTGATTTGTGTCAATTGTTCTAATGGACGTGCCAGAATAATTTCGCCTGTAACAAAACAAATGCGGAAAGGCAATTATATATCAATCAATTTTGCTGTAGACACATCCGCAATAAAGTGAAAAATACAACTATCATGGAAAATAATAAATTCACTTTATGGCTAAGAAAATTTGTATGTAAAATGATTTTATTCATCACGTTAAATATGAATGTATAAATAAATACTTTCATTAAATGTGAACGCAGACGAATGGAGGAGTTATCTACTGCTATTTTACATATCAATGCACGGAGGGGCTTCCACAGTAGGATAAATGAGATTCGAGAAACGCGAGAAGGTGATATATGCTTTGTGATGTTGTAGTGGTATGAAACTATTGGTATAACAAGTGTTAGTAAGGGTGAATAGTGTTGGTGGGCATGATATTGCATGATTCTCAGAACACAAGATAAGAATCGTTGCGAAAGTTCTTGAGGTTTTGAGGAGTAGTCGGGTAAGCGACTGACCATGTATGAGATCGATAAAACTCGTCCAATCAAGCTGCGTGTGGACTTCATTCTTTACTTTTCTTATTTTCTCTTTACTCTACTTTTTCATTCTTTATTCTTATTTCCTTAATAATCGGTTACTTTTCTGTGAGTCATGGTCATTTGGACTGTGAACTTTGATCGAGCGTTCTTATATTACAGACGAGGGAGAAGAATTGATTTTTGTATTCTTTGGCTTTCCACGTTTCATGATTTTTTTAATAAAAGTTTGGTGATGGAATTTTCATTGAAATTCGTTTCATTGGATTTCGACTTCATTTTGTCATTTGGGGTTGTCAGAATGGTCGGAGGAATGCAACGATTGTACAGAACAGTTTCGATGTTGCTATCTTTAATTGGCATGACACTTACCCCAATATCGATGGTTTAAGTGACTCAATAGCGTGAGAATAGAAAATTTCGTGTTCACTTACCTGTGGATTCAGAAATATTGAAAAATGGCGTGAATGGATTTCCTTCCGACACGAGTCCATAGGTAATCTCACGTGGAACCCCTTTATCACCGTCCTCAGCATGAACTCTAAGAATAACATCGCCCTGTTGGAGATGAATTGAGTGTGAACATTGTTATGATTGTGACTTGATTCTCTACAACTAATTCACATTCCACGTGTTTTCCTCTTCTCTTTTTTTTCAGTTATACGTACAATTTGAATTGTGTTGTTGAGTTTTGTTAATGGTGGTGCTGAAGTGAAGATTGGTGGTACATCCTGGACATCCTTTACTATCACAACCAACTGTAACCCAGCGATATTCCGTGTATCCTTCTTTGGATCAGTATAGGGATCCTGAGTTGATATGGATCATGAAGCAAAAAAGAGAAAGGAGATATCAGATGAAAATTTTCGTGGGAGAATGTCGATTTCTATTGGAGTTTATCACAAAATTGATGAACATGAATCAACTGGTTAAAATTATGCCATTCATTTCAAGGTTGACGATCATAAAGTATGATACAATTCTGATTATTCGAGTTGAGTCACCCAACTTGGTGATTCAGAAGCAACGAGCAACGTATTCTATGTCCCAGGAAAAAAGTCGGAGTGGGAGAATTGATGTCTGGTTTTCCAAAGGTTTTTCTTCAATATCAACAGACTTGATGTCTTTCAATTTTTTTAATGCACCCAATCGCTTTTGAACCTTATTCATCAAGGTAGCCAGCTGAAGGACCCATTATAATATGACAGATCTGGTGATGAGTCAGATTTATAGAATTCTTCAAGTTTCAAATAGTAAATCAATGCATGACAATAACAAGTGATACTCCTGTTTGCTTATCTTCAAGTGTGTGAAATTTTCAAGAGTACTACGAGGACAACATGAATGGGGATGATAAAATCCAACAGATACTCATCAATGTAGATAGTGTAATTAAAGCAATTCTTTTTCCTCATAACAATTCCGTGTATCCTGGCGTGACAACTGTTTGAGATTGATGTTATCACCAAACAGGACAACGGACAATGATAAAAAAACACACAAACACGAAGGTATATATTTACTTTTACTTATTTATCCCATCGTTCCGAACTTAAAATAGGTTATATGTATGATTTTCATTATTTTATTCTTACCGTTGCATACATGGTGAGTGTATACATTGATTGCGTTTCAAAATCTAATTCTCCAATCAATGTAATCATCCCGCGAGTGTGTGTTGGCGTTTGTCGCTGCTGTATTGTGAACAATTCTTTTGGTTGCTAAATAAGAAGAAGAAATGTCCATATGAAAATTGCAATACGAAATATATTTGGTGGACGAATAAAACGAAATTGCATAAGACCATTAAATTTAGATTATGTTGATGATTCAGAGCCTCAACATTGCACGACTTGTTATGCATCAGAATATCTTCGACATACATTCGAAGGAATTCAATCATAAAAATTGTCAATTTATTTGTGAGTTGATTCGTGAATGTTTGCTATTTTTCAGGGTTGCTCGAAATGAGAAGTTAATTCATGTTGCGGATTGAACTACAAGAAAAATTGTTTCTGGGAAAAGATTCTGGAAAATGATGGTTTTCAGTTTTTTCATGCTAACAACATACCCACAATTCAATGTAAACTGGTTTTCCACTCCATGGATTTGATCTAACTAAAATGTAATCAAGCTCCTTGCCAGGTTTTGCATCCTAAAAAAAATTCGTTATAGACGCTGATTAAATTCAAATCAATAGCTCAGTAAATGAATAGTTGATTGAATGAGAATTAATTTACCTCTGGCACCATTATAAGAGCAGGAATATGTGGAAATATCAAATCACGTGATGTTGTTGCATTTGTTACAGATATTGTTGCTTGCATTGAATTAGAATCACCTTTCGAGTCTCTCACACGTACCGCAAAGTCATGTAAACGTCCAGCAGTTAGTCGTCGTATTAAGATGACATTTGCTTGACAAACTTTGTTATACAATGTACACGGTAAATTATCAATTCGTACAACTGGTGTAACTGTAGCAGTGATATCGAATAATAAAGGAAAATCAGCGTCTTGATCAGTTGCCCGTAAACGAAATATCACCGAATCAACTTCAGCATCAGCTGGAACCAACACCATTCCCATATCTGTAGATGTGTCGAATCGTGGCCGAGCACTTTCTGTTCCCATCATGATGATGAATAAATAATAGATCCATGCTTCTAACCATCGTTGTGAGATCATTCTGGAATGAATTAATTTCTAAGAAAAAATTCATCAGGATGAATCGAAGAATATACAAATGAAAGAAGAATTGACGGACAATATCAAAAGTTTCTCTATGATTGCTGATTTTTGATGATGCTGATAATTTGACTCAAGTCACTCGTCTTCTTGAAGTCAACTATTTCCGTTGCTTCGTTTGGGGTTGGTATTGTAGCTAATGGTATTGGATCGCGTGATAGGGCAAATTTTCTTTTTTTGTGTTAGCCCACAGTCACGTGTCAAAACTCTTTAGTTGTAACCTGGCAAATTTGAATGGCGTTACGTGGTATTGTGAGATTAGATCGACTTTTATTTGATGGTATTCTGAATGATGACATAGATGAGATTGGTTTTTATATTTTATGGATTTTAATTTTATTACTTCATTCGTGTTCGTGATTTGAAATATTATTTTATCGTCTTTCTACCTGATTTCTATCTTTCCATCAGAGAAGGGTTGGGGAATATTTTCTCATGGTTTTAAACGTCGAACCAACGAGCTTGAATGTGACGTAGGGAAAATTGATAAATACAAGTAGTGAAACACTCAAAGTGACCACACTGAGGTCATTGATCCGATAAAATGGTCGTCGACTTTTCTAACGACCACTATGTAAACAGAACAAAATAAATCGATTACGTTTACTCCACGTCTGAGGGTGAATTCTCTGATTGATTCAGTCAGTCATTTTATTTTATGATATTTTACTTAATATCTCTAAACTCTTTCATTCAACGATTTCTTCTTCGCTTTCTGTTGATTAATGTGGGATAAAAAAAAGACGATTTAATACTGCGATAAAAAATTTTTATGTGTATGATCCAATTGATTTTTCAATCAAGTTAAAATAAAAAGAAATGAGGGATATTCTTTATGTATTTTTTTATCTAACATCTAATCAGTTCTATTTTATCGTCTCAAAGTTACGTTGAAATAAATAAGGTTGAGTCTAACACGTAATTTGTTGTTGCAGCTCTTAAATTAAATCGAACAATCACGAGACATAATTTTGAAGGGGGAGATATGTGAGAATAGATTCAACAACTTCGATTCGTTGATTTTCATATAATGAACTTGGGGTGGATTTTATTATCGTTTTCCTGTCAATCATATTCCGAAGAAAAATTAAAATTGTCACTCATGATCGTGGAATTCTGTTCGCATGATTGTTAGAAAAAATTGTTAGTCTTTTATTCTCTCGATGTTTGGCTCATGACAAGCTCCAACAGTATTGTGAACAGTAAAATTCATCATGTCGTTCATCTTCAGAATACTTTATAAAGAGAAAAATAAAGTTCGAGTAATTATATACCCATTTCATTTTTCTTTTTATCATTAAAAATATTATCTGCAGCCTGAATTTAGTTTCATGATGATATTTTACAATTTTCTAGCTTCCCGATATTGTACGAGGAAACTTGGCTGATATTTCGCTTCACAGAATTATATTTGATGATATGAACTGTTCCTCTGTTTTCAATTATTTCTGGACAATTGAAATCCACTTGAATGAATTGAATTCAATAGATTTTCATTTCGATCATCTCATTGTCCGTTTCACTTTCCCTACTGAACAATAAAATTCACATTGAAGAAATACGAATGTTCACATTGTGTATCAGACAAGTTTTTTCTTTTCGTTGTAAATGCAACAGGCAACGAATTTTCGCATTGATCATTGTTTTAAAATATATATATTTTACATCCACGTGGGCGCTGCTTTGAAATAGGTGCGTGACTCGTAATATACTCGTAAGTAAACACAATGGGAGATTCCATCATAGAATCGGGTCAATTCATGCCCCTTATTTCCTAGTCTTGTCTGTTTATCAATTCGTTGTGCTTTACTTCCAACTCATCAGGTGTAAACATTAAATTTTTTTTCCACAGTTGGTAATTATTTTTTCGCAAACATTAGGATTCAACATGTGAGCAAAGGAAAGAAAGAAGTGAAGAAAGAAACACGGAAACATAATAAAAAAAAGTACCTGAAGAAAAAAAAAAACATGACCTCTTTTCCATTCTCATCATCTTCACATCGATACTTGAACTCAATTCCAAATCAGTAACACTTACTGAATGAAATTCACAAATGTTTTTATCATAACCGCATGAAAATTATAGCTCTGAATATCAATGGAGAGTAGAAAAAAAAACGAAGGGGGCGAAAAATTGTCTGACACCTTTTTGTAGACAGTTATTAACTGGTCACACACGCACGTCCATTATCATTACTCATATCTATTCTGGCAAACATTTGACAAAAGTAGGGCGATCAAATATCTCACCACCACTGCAACTATTTGTCATCACTTCATTGTTATGCAATTGTAAACTTTGACATGTGAACTAATGGCAAAAAGAAATAAATTCCCACCACATTTTTCATTTCAATCCAGCGAATTATCCAGATTGTTCGCGATTGATATAAAATTCAATCTGCTTCCTTTCCATCTATTTTACTATTCGAAATCGCATTGTGGTATAAAGTCAGGAAAGGTGATAGGAAACAAGAAAAGATTTTAGGTGTGCAAGAGATGAATCATGTCAATATTAATGACTTACCTGCTTGGAGTCATTTAGTTTCCGAATAACTTTTTGTAAGTCATGTTATTATTGTGCATTGTTGAAGAAAAAAATTTAGTATGCAACTATTTCCACATGAATTCGAATATGATGATGATGGGGATGGTAATGAGTGGAACCACTTCACTTCATCAATTGAATTGATGGTTGACTTGTGAACATAAATAATCCAACAGCTGAATCGATCGTACGTGTATCCAAACATGTCCTTGATTGAACAATTGTTTCACTGGGCACTTCATTGATTACAGTCGATCAATTAATTATTCAATCAATATCAATTGAATAGAATTCATAATTAATTTTTTTATCCAGTTGCAATTTATTCAGTCGAATTCACACGGTAAATAATTCAAATTTCTTGTGGTTTCATAACAATGTTCCGAGTCAGACTTTGTTCCCTGCACGTGGTTGCAAAGGACGCGCCGAAGCATGTGAAGGGGTTGTCCGCAGTGTTCGACTTGGTCACCCCTCCCAACGCCAACCGAACGTCGGGCGTCGTCACGTGGACGTCACGTCACGTTAGGGGTTGGTTTTAGAGTAGGGGATGATGAACTGGTGGTGGTGTTGGTGGTTAACCACCTCTAAATCAACAAAACTTGCGTAGTGGGTGAGGTTGACCTGTCCAACTGAGTTAGTCATAATGATGATGACGATAATGTTAGGGGAAGAATTTTTTCTTTTCGTATCATTCCATTTTTTATGTTGCATTGATTATCATTGCATTATTGCATTTTGGTTTACTTGATGTTTGCATGTACGAATTTATTTTATCAGATTTTCATGTTGACACGTTGATTAAAATGCATCGAATTATGTAAAGTATCGTTGCTGTTGTAATTTTCTTTTTCTGTTGATGTTTAACTATGTAGAGCATTATGTTTTACGATTTCATTCGGTATCTATTGTGGGATCTTGCAGAGAAGCAATTTAATTCAGGAATGTTGCAATACCTTATGTGCAATTGGAACTGGTCGTTTATTTGTTGGGAGTGATAATGAGTTGAGGGGAATTTTTGCTCTGGGAATAAAGAGTGAGCAGTTTTTTTTTGTTTTCTTCGTTCAATATTTGAATAATTATCCTGGAAAAATGATAGAAGATATTATCGACTTTAGCAAGAAAGAAATAACACATTTCATGAATCCAAAATAACAATTCTGCATCTCTATAAAAAGAAAGAAAAATTTGAATTTTTGTTGCTTTCGTTGATGTGTTTTTCATGGTCGAGAAAGTTTTCTTCTATCCATAGATAGAAATAATGTTGATGAAGTATTATTGTCAAATACATTCGTACACCAAATTCTCCCATATATTTGTTTACTTCATGGTTCCATGTTTGGAGTGAAACTATTTTTTCGTATCATTAAAATTAAAATTTTGTACCTGGAAAATGATCGCAAAGTTTGAAATTACGTTAGCTACCCATTCAGAAATATTTTATTTATTAACAACCACGATAATGTAACAGAACGAGAATATTGTTTTTTTTTTTCGGTCAAGTTTCATGCACCATTAATTATGGAAAAGAGTGGGAAATCATTACTTGAGCATTGGAAAAGCCAGGTAGAAACTTTATCGTGATATTAAAAATTAATGCTCCATCCAAGACGTCGAATTAACTCCAGTTGAGCTCAGTCCAGGTGAAATTGTTCAAAAGAATATTGGGGGATAAATTGTGTTACTTTTAATTCAGTAAAATTTAAATTCACATCAATCATCATCAAATTGATATCAATGTTGTTATTATTAATTCAATTTCAGAGTATGTACAGCTTTCAACTTGTGAAACTTGATCGAAAATCAATGAAATACAACGTGTTTGTATATGTGACTTAGTGCGTAAGAACTGATGACTCAGATTTGATAGTTCCGTTGATTTACTGTATATATTCTCGTGTTGCATGTATATAAATATACACACTCATATACCCACATGTATATGTTTGTTTGTGGAGAACCAGGTACTTTATAATGATCGTGAGGACGAAAGGGCGTAGAGAAAGAGTGAATTGATGTAGTGCAAGGGAAGTCGCGTGATTTGCTTGTGGACAAGTGACTTTGGGTAATAAAGATGATGATTTTTGCAACAACCCTCACAGAAATTTTACGGTTGCTTTTTATTTTGTCTTTCATTCTTAATGATTCGAGACAAATTAGAGGGGTTGTGTTTCGGAAAAGTTCTGAGAAGTTGATGGTTTGTAGTGAATTCTTCATAATAATTGTTGAAGTATTGAGCTGATGAATATAAAATTTTACTTTTCATTGTAGGTTATGTTCTGCAGATTCGTCTTGAGATAAATTGTTTCTAGACAGTGTTGAATACAAACGATCAGAATTGTACTGTTGGACACGAGAATCGAAATTTTATGGGGTTGAAAAAGGAAAGTTGGATAAACATCATGGAAGTGTCAACCTGGTTGAGTATTTCTTCATGAAGTAGAGACAGTTGTGGAGTCGGAAATTTGATACGCTCTAAATGTTTTTAAGAATAACACTTGAATCGATTTTCCAACCTTGGAAAGTTCCACAAGTTTTACTGAACATTTTGGATAACATGAGTGGAACTAATAGTTGTTTACCAACAGCAATGAGTGGCTTTACGAGAATTAGATTCTGCTCCAAGTTCAGTTCACAACATCTAGATAAATTGGTTATGAATATCCGAGTGGAATATACGACTGGAATACCTTTCATGTTTGAAAACGAAGCCAAAACTAAGTAAATAAAATGCGTGAAATATTCGAGACGTTGTAATGGTTCAAAGATGGAGGGTAGTTTATCGTTTTACTACAGTAAAGTTAGGTCACTCATTCCACTGGTACTCATACTGGTGCCACGTAGGTGTTCAAGTTCTTTAGCAGGAGAAAGAAAGGGGGTTCTGACTTGACCGGTGGGCTCTTAGTTACCCTTCGTGAATTACCATAACGTTGCACGCGAGGCCAATGTCCAGGAAGACGATAAAAGAAATAAGCTTCGGTCTTTGTTGATGTGTTCGTGTGAGTGTGTGAACGTTCATTCTATTCTTATCCTTCGCTTTATGTGTTTCATTCGACTGTTGAAGAAAAATTCAACTTTTCGACTGAGAATCAGGCCAAGATATTCAATGAGTTTGTTCATATTATTCGTACTTTTCTTATAATTTTAAACAAACATTGATATTTTGGATTAATTCTTTTCTCCAATGTTGAAATGTTCTTCGTCAATTGTTGAATAGCGTGTTTATCAAAGACTTGGTATCGTGCTGGATATATTGCTATTAACGTTGAGAACAATTGGGGTGTCATTGAACTGTCAAGATTGGATTTTATTTATCCTCATTTTTCATGCAGACGTTGAATTTTGAGGGTGAACATTTCTTATTAGTTTGGAGATTTTTTTTCGTATTTGCAATGATTATCGACGATAGTGACTACTTAACACTTCGGATTATTCGTAACACTTCTCCTTGATGGTTCCAAGTAGGAGGATGTGTTTGAATGACCTCTTTTATTTTTATGTCGCGTGTGTGTTAAATTAGTCATGCGACATTTAACATTCATCACGGGAGTTGAATAATGTATATCGATTTGGTTTCATTCTTATTATATTTCTTCCTTTTTTTTAATTACATACTTACTGCTAATTTATGGACGTGTATTCATGAACAATTGTTTATTAATCCAGTTTTCCATATGTTTTACTGACTCGTAAAAAATGATGTAAGAAAAAATGTTTCGTTGCAAGGAATCGTGAAATTCTTTTGAACATTCTTTTTGTGTAAATTTTTTTCTTCTCTTTTTATGTTCATTCCATATGCCATAAGTACACTTTAGTGGTGATATTAATAATTAATTATTATTATTTGGTATCATTAATAAATAATTTGTGGCATCTGCGAAGATGTTTCTATATATAATAAGGATATGACGAATAAAAGAGAAGGAGAGTTAGAAATCAACAAACAATCGTAGAAATAATTATTTACAAATTAATTGACGACAGTAGTTTTATTTTTATAGCTCTGTAGTTTCGACTTTTTTTCCAAGCGGATTTTGGTTTGTTGTGGAACTCTGGTGATGATATATCGGCGATTCTGTAGATTCATTTTGGTTGTCGGTGGAAGTTTCGATGCTGTAAATGGGCGAAAGAAAGTATATTGAGAATAATATTTGATGATTGTACAGTATAACTCCAAATCAAATGTTTGGATTTTTTGGGTCAATGATTACGGACATGCAAGCAGAGAGTTGTTAACATCGCGGATATGTGCTGAATTATTCGTGAATGAAAAATGATTGAAACATGATAAGGGTAAGTGATGAAGTAAGTAAGGTATGGAAGTTAAATCATTATATGAAAAATTTTGAATTTCCCATTCATCCCGATCTTGTAAGTTTATCCTAGAACATTACTTCAAGAACATGTTACAGTAGGAATAGTTCTTCACAAAAAAAAAAAATGATCTCATAGATAATGCGACTATGAAGATCTCAATTCAAATCTACCATTCATGTTGGATGTTGTTTCTTATATATTTCACATTACTAATACTGATCTGAATTCATCATTTCTCCCGTGTTCAAAGAAATCAATTTGATTATTCAGAGTTCTCAATTATTCGTGAATGACTTATCACTTCATCACTTGTGATCCGATTAGTTGGGGTTATACTGTATTTGAAATTGATTGAATCGTCTTCAATATCCTACCTTGTAATTGAATCGGGCTCTGGTCTACTATAATATGGATTTTCATTGGTAGTTCTTTCACCGGAGCTCGATTCATTAACAGTATGTTCATTATTCACCGCATTCTCATCCAACGAGTCACGATCTGATGTGTGACTGAATGATTCATCACTCTTAAACCATTCGTTTTCGTATGCATGCATCCAAATAGGATTCGATCCTTCTACACTGTGCTTATTTGTATTCGGAACACGTCCAGGACCACGAATAAATTCTGAATCAGTGGTATTGAATGGTGATGCATTGGCAGCTTTGAGTTGTCTTTGGAATGAAGCTCTTTGTGTTATATAAAGGGCGATGCATAGAATTAACAATGCACCCAGGAATAATGTTAATGCTAGAAGCCAAAATGTTGTTCCGGCTTGTTCATATTGGATAATTTGTGCTGATTCAGCTGGTTGTGTGTCCAAGACATTGAAATCTTTGAAAAGATTATCAAGTTTCTCGATGTTCCTGTCAACGAGTTCGAGAACTTGTGAAACATCCAGTATTGAATTATCTCGTCGATTGACTAAGTGAAGATATAAATCTGTTCTTGTGCGATCCACTGATCCATCTTCATTTTCGTGGATTTTGAACTCATCTACATTCACAATCGCGCCCGTAACATTCCCCAGAATTCTGTAATTTTATATTACGATGTTTATCCAGATTCAATTCAATGTTGAATAGTTAGGCGAGACACCTAAGTTTTTCTTTCAGAGGCATTTGATATTGACAACGATTTTCATACTTACTCTCTGAAACTATCGATTCTATTTCGTACTTCTGGTGGGTGTTGTCTCAAGACGAATCGCACTCTTTGATCTTCCCGAAGCAAGTAAATGAACACCCGTGACTTATCTTGCAGACCGTCCGTGTCATTTGCAAGTACCATAAACTCAAAGTAACCTTTCATTCTCGGTTGTGGGTCAAAGTTCAAAGTAACTGCACCAGTAATTTTGTCCACGAGGAAAGGTTGAATATTTATATCGTCCAGACCCTCGGTCAATGTCATGTGGACCTTGCCAACTTGATAGTAGTTGATTGCTGCATTATCACCGTCATCCAGATCAATAGCCTGTAAAAAATAGAAGTTCACAACTGAAATTGTTTGATGCATCAAATTTTTGTGTAAACCTGAAAAGAATTCTTATGTTTAGAATGAGAAGAATTGTTTTTTTCACACATATTACTGTGATTCTTCCGTAGTGAGCATACGTGAGAATACAATTGTGGAACTTAGAACTAACTGATGGAGATGATGAAAGTTTGTAATCGAGTTGGTGAACATTATAAAATGTGCTCTGTTAATCTTAATCTTAATTGGCTGTGTTAGTTTTGGAGGATGGAATTATATCAAGAGTTGAGAACTTTTCGGTGTTTAACTTTGTTTTGTATATCCTCTCCAGGACTCCTCCATGAAGTGACCTCCAAGTTTAGGATTTCATTCGATACGCAGAGAAGAAGTAATGATACCAAATATCAAGTTATGGCAGTTTGGAACTAACCTTAATAAACATAACTTCGGTACCAAAATCTGCTTCAGTTGTTACTCCACCAGTGAAGACTTTGCTCACAAATCTTGGGGGATTATCATTGATGTCATTGACACTGATAACAACCTTCAATAATGTATCATCATTTTCATCGAAAAAACTCTCGTTGGCTGGTGGATTGACACAATCTTCGGTTGCTTTCACCAATAGCAAATGTTCCACCTGCATTTCCCTATCTAACGTTTTGTTCACACTTAATTTATGGTCAAATATATCTATAGTGAAATATCCATCATCATTTCCACCAACGATGAAATAGCAGACTTGTGTTGGTGGATCATCGAGATCATCCACTTCATCTCTGTCGATAGTTTCTGGTAGTATTATTACTTCTGAACCAGGTAACTTCTCCTCCGTGAAAGCAACCGAAAATATATCAATTTGGAATTGTGGTTCGTAGTCGTTGATATTCCGCACATAAATGATCAAATCTAAATCAGTACTCAATGGTGTTGGAGTGCCAAGATCGAAAGCTTCGACACGAATCTGCAAATTAGAAAAGGTGTAAGTTTGAAAGTATTCCATTCGGAATTTCAATACGATGAATAAATGCCTGAGAATTCACCTCGTACATCTTTTGGGTCTCACGATCTAATGCCTGTTTCAATGTAATCACACCGGTCTTGTCATCTAAGTGAAATGTTCGCCAATGACCAGCCAAGTCTTGCTTCAACCTATAATGCACTTCTCCATTCAGTCCAGTGTCAGCGTCCTTGGCTTCCACTTGTATTATGGAAGATCCTACGGTTACATTTTCAGCCACTCGTATCGTAGTATTATGTTGAGGGCTCAAGAAAATCGGTGGATTATCATTGTAATCAGTGATACAAATCGCTAGACATTTATTGTCAACATTTTCAGGTGATCCGAGATCGCGAGCCTCCAAATCTAGTGAATAATTTCCGAATTTCCCTCTTAATGATCCAACAGCTTTTATTTTTGCCGTCCAATAATCAATTTGTTCTAGAATGAATAATCCCATTTCATTGCCAGTTAGAATTCGGAACATTACCCTCCCATTAGGTGTTGATGGATCATCAGCGTCGTTTGCTTTTGCAATGGCGATTGCGTCTCTAGCATCATGGAACTCTGATATTGTTATACACTGCTCAGGCAACTCAATTTTCGGTGAATTGTCATTGACGTCTTGAATGATAACTTCTAATTGTTTGAATGCATTTCTCGATTCACCTGATGCGTAACCAAATTGATAATTATCCCATGCTTCGATTATCAGTAAATAATTGCTTTTTGATTCCCAGTCAATATTATCCGCGATTGTAAGAGCACCAGTTTCAGGATGAATCGCGAATTTCCCTTGCGATGACATCCGATCCAGAAGATAAGTTATTTTTCCATAATCACCACTATCTGGATCGCGCGCTTCAATTGTAGCAATTCGTGTACCTATTTTGGTATTTTCTAATACTGTGACATTATGTTTGTCAGTTATGAAATAAGGATTATTATCATTTTCGTCCAGTACTTGGATGTAAACTTCTGAAAGGCTTGATCTTGATGGTATCCCGGAATCGGTGGCGCGAATCGTTAGATTTAGCCATGAATATATTTCTCGATCAATTTTATTTGACACTACCATTTCACCAGTTTCAGGGTTCAAATGCACTATTTCTGTTATTTCATGGGGACCCTCCATTGAGTATGTTATAGTACGATTTTTATCAGCATCATTAGCGACGATACTTGCAATGTGAGCACCATTTTTACTATTTTCAGTAACTGATCTTCGATAAAATGGTCTACGAAATTTAGGGTTGTTATCGTTCTCGTCTTCAATGATGATATTAAGGGTTGTTGTGGCTGTTTGGATCCCCTTCACGGCAGCTAAGTCTTCGACAACAAGACCTAGCTTTATTGTTTCAACATATTCTCGATCCAAGAGTTGAACAACCCGTAATAAACCATCCAATGCATTCAACTCGAATGCTGCTAAATAATCATATTCTTGGATTCGTATTAAAGTTCCTTCTTCATTACGAGCTTCTGAAGAATTAGGATCTATTCGATAGCGCAATATTGGCGCCATGTCTGGATCAATCGCAGTTATTCTGTGAACGTAAGCACCAACTTGTGTGTTCTCTCTTATTGATACTGTCCCTGGGTCAACGAAAATTGGTTGTTTATTATTAACATCGACGATTGTGATATTGACTAGAACCTCTGCCGATCTTTGAACTTCAGTACCGCTGTCAATCGCCACAACATTCAAAATATATTTTGTTGTCTTTGGGGATGTTAAGTCAGGATCTAAATTGGATCCAGGTGCCACCCGAATCATTCCAGTTTCAGGATTGATGATAAATTTATCCCCAGCACCAGTTTGAATGCGGTAAACTAATTTATTATTTGGCGATGATAAATCTCTATCCCATGCTTTGACTTGTAAAACGTTCGTACCACCGCTGATATCCTCAGGAATATTTTTTTGATATAAAGTTCGCTCGAACATAGGCTCATTGTCATTCACATCTTTCAAGTAAATTGTCAGCGTGACATCAGTACTGAGGCTTGGGCTTCCCATGTCTCGTGCGCGTACAGTCAATTTCAATGGACGGATCGACATCTCTCGATGACCTTGAATCATTGCCAATGCTTCATAATCCATTGGTGATGAAGGTTTGACGATACCACGTTTCGAATCGATAGAAAAATTTCGTGAAAATTCGCTTGATACCAAGGCATAAATGACTTGACTGTTTTTCGTGCCATTCAAATCAATATCGAACGCCTCGATGGTCACAGGCAATTCGAATTCTCGTTTGTTCTCCAATAAAACGGCTTCGTATTTACTCTGTAGAAATATCGGTGAATTATCGTTGACGTCATCAATATTTATAACTAATTGAGCTGTATTGCGATTTCCCCTGCCAAGATCATCACGCGCCTCTACCGTGAGATAATGTCGTGCAACCAGTTCACGATCGAAACCTGGTCCTGTCTGTTTTACCGTGATGATACCTGATGTTGCGTTCAACTTGAGAGCGTAAGCAATGCTACCACCTAAATGAGTATATCGGATTCCTGCACTTCCATAAGCTCCACTGTCATTGTCCAATGCTTGAACCCAAGCAACGGTTGTGCCAACAGGGCAATTCTCTGGGATGTTTACCTCATAAATTGTCTTCGTAAATTCTGGATAGTTATCGTTTTGATCTTTAATATACACAGTCACTGGAACAACGCTGAATTTTGGTTGATACGGGACAATCTCTCGTGCAATAAGAGAGAAATTGACCGCCGATCTTTGTTCAAAGTCTAATTCTATAGAATTTTTAACACGTATTAGAAATGGTGCTTCATTAATTCCACGCGATGGTGTAACATCAAATAATCCACCATCACCATCGATAAATATCAAAAATGTTCCATTGCTTCCTAAATCATGATCGTAAACTTCAGGAATTGAACCACCAATGAAATTCACTGGTGTATTCGGCGGTGCATTCTCATTGATTTCAGCAATATAACGATCAGTACGGAATTTTGGTGTCTCATCATTTACATCTGTGAGAATGATTGTCACTTCGGTGGTAACAGAAGGAGTTGGCACAACTTTTGAATTTTCCTTAACAGTTATTTCCAATACAAAAGTTCCATCGCTATTGTCATCAGCCTCTCGGTCCAATTGACCTCGTGTGAAAACGAGGCCACTATTCGAATCAATGTCAAACAAATATCTAGGTCCCTGGGTGATGCTATAGGACACTCGATTATTGATACCTTTGTCACCATCAATTGCTCGAACTGCGGTAAAAGTATAAAGATAGAGAAGAAAAAGATAAGAAGAAAATGACATAGAAATGATACATTATTGCTCATCACGACTTGATGTTCAACAAACCTTGAAGAACGGATGTTCCAATTTTTGCATTTTCGCTAATTCTGGCAACTGGAGTCATGGCAATGAACTCTGGCGGTTGATCCTCAACATCCTGGACTTTAACTAAAATAGCGCTCGTTCCAGTATTCACCTGAAAATATAGATGGGGATTTTAAAGACCACTCGGAGTTAATTTCATGTCATACCTAGAAAATAAGCCGTATAACGTACCTTGCCATTTATAGCGCGGTCCACAGCCAGTAGTCTGAGTTGATAGAGATATTTTTTCTCATAATCTAATTTGCCAACTAAGCGTATTACACCTTTACCATTCACAGTGGTGATTGAGAAGACATCATTATCTCCATCAAGTTCTTGAAGTTGATAAACCACTTGACCGTGAGCACCTTCATCAGCGTCCACGGCCTCGACTGTGGTTAAAATACCTGCTCCAGAATCCTCTTTCACTGTTAATGTGGTTGGATGAGGCCGGAAGATGGGTACATTATCGTTGATATCTTCTACCAGAAGAAGTAGACTTTGCGTGATGAAATTACCATCGCCTAATTTGCCATCAGTCACTGTCAACACCAGTGCGTATTCATCTTGGACCTGAAAATTCATTCATTTAAGTTTTTCAGTTCCAGTGTCCATTCCTCATGGTGAATATTCCTTCCGATTAGTTAGTCTAATATAGCCGGTCTTTATAATTAGTCCTCTCGTATATATTTTGGAGTTTCACTTTAATGTACTTGACAATGTTATTATCACGATGTTGCGTCGACTGAAAGTCGATTTGATTCGCGGTGTGGCTCAAATTGTCAATAGCTCAACCGTAACGGTCACGATGCACCTTGTGAACGAAGAAGAAAAGAACTTGTGTGAGAACAAGGATAGCATTCGTCCGGATGGTCTCTTTTACGCTACGCTAAATTCTTACGTGGCGGCACTTTGGCTGTAGGAACATGGGATAGCACTCGCGCGAGTAATTGAAGTTGGTATAAGAAGAGTTACACAGCAAACTAACGTGAGTTTTCATTGTATGAACAATGGAGATAGGAGTCGTTTGTTATTTGTCGGTCCGAGAAGCACACAGATATTTTCATTTCAATCTTTTTTTCTCTGTGGATCGAACTGGAGACAAATTGATGATGATGCTTTGTAGTTACCTCTCTATCTAGCAATTTGTTCAGGTATACATTTGCCTCCTGGCTACCAAAGTTTTCCACTTGAATTATGTCCGATCCAGGTTGTTCTTTAACTCCGAATGTCAGACTATCGCCATCAGGATCAGTTCCGCGAAGACGGTAAATCAAACTTCCTGAAGAAATCATTTTATAACATGAAGATTTGTACAATTGTTCATTGAAAAAAAATCATACTATCGATTCCACAAATTTTGTGTAGTTAACAAGCTCAAAGTTATGTCTTTGAAGGACTTTGTAATGATCTCAGTAACTGAATTAGGTTTTTAAAAATGTACAGCAAGATCCCATGTTGGGAATCCTCACCAATTGGGGTCTCAGGATGCTCCTTGAGTCTGACAACAATTTCGGTTTGGCCGTTGATGAGGAATTGCGGTGGATGATTTCTTGCATAACATGGTGACACAATGCAACCTAATACTAAGATAATATTCCAAATATCACCATTTTTCAATCGAATCCATCTTGATGACTCATAGAGCCGCAAAGGTTTTGTTTTCCACCAAATCATTTCGAAATCCAATAATAAGTGTCAATCATTAACATAAATTCTATCCTCGTCCATTTTCATCAAGTTCCAGTTGAAGTATTTGCCGTTGTTTTGAGAGATGCATGGAGAGATGAATTTAACTTTGCTGTGCTATTTCATTGGTTAAATTGCAAAAGTCTGAATTTCGTTGTCAATGTGCAGCAAAGCAACACACTTTCGCTCAGTATGAAGCGAATAGAACTATAATAAGAAACAGCCGGTTGAATTGCTGATTAATTAGATGAGGTTGAGTTGTGGTCAATTAGTCAGGAAACTTGACGTGATTCCCATGGTTCCGCGTGGCTTCATTATCTCCACCTGAAACAACGATAATTATCTGCAATGAAACTGGAACGGATAATTTTTTTTTACAGTAGAATTATTCTTCATTCGTGTCATTACACTCTATCTTTCCAAATGATATTAATTTCTCAATTATCATTTTCCCATCGGAAACCACAGCGATAAGTTCATGTTTTTATGTTCGAATCATTTTCCAGATGTTGGATATCACTTCAATTTATTCTAAATGAACTGTTAGAAATAGTTATTGGAATGGAAGGTGAGGAAAAAAGAAAAATTATAAAGAATGAACCGTTACTTAAAACAACTTTGCTTGTAGGCAATACCGTGAAGTAGATTCCATTAACGCGATAATTGTCGACTTATTAAATGTGTATAATTAAGTTTTATGTATAATAGTATTGTATAATCAATTTTTTTCACTCATAGAGTTCGAATGTTTCAGAGAGAGTGTTTCATACACGTTTATATTCATTTTGAACATTGATTGTTTGGTTAGAAAGGTGACAAACTTTTCAATGAGTTTGGTGGAATTCTGTTGATGAAGAAAATGAATGTTTTGAAGTTTCTTTTTATCAAGTAGATGAGATGATTGATGAGTGAAGTTTTCAGTGTTGTTGGTTATGTTGGCAATTGTGATTTTTTTATTGATCTGAATATTCATATTGATGCTACAGATAATGATTATGTTAAGAAACAGTTATCTCCAGTTTTGTGTTCTTTTTTTTATTTCTTATTTTCCTGTACGGCTCATTATCAATCACATTCATACATAAATACATTAGCGTTCCACGCGTGCGCAAAAACTAAGAGAATTATTGGTTAAGTAGTTGGAATCAGTGTGCGCACGTTCGCATTCAGTCTCGGACAAATTATAAAACACCACCAACATCTACATTTCACTCGCTCTCTTGCTCTCTCTTGCTCACTTGCTTGTGCCTCCTTGCTCTTCCTCACATAGTTTGATCCTTCTCTCATTGCGCCAATGTTCAACTGTTGGATACAAGAGATGAACTCTTGCGCGTTCTGTTGGCCTGATACTTGGCGCACGTGAGCGCTCGTAGCCTGCGCACGTCATGCGAGAATGACGCGTTAACGCGCCACTTCTTGAACACCATATTCGTTTGTATTTAGGTTTGGAAATGTTCATTGAGTGTTTGGGTAAATGAGGAGATCGAGATTCGGTGTATCATGGCGTATTCTTTGCTAACAAAGACCAGGAATATTCTGACATTTTTATTCAGTTCAAGTGACAAGTGAAAAATTTGAAGTTTCTGGAGAAATTGTGAAGACCTTCGTAATCATCAAGATCAAGGTCAATCCATTTTTATCAGAATTATTGGCCTTGGACTTGGAATAGTTGGAGGTTATAGTTAAGTGATGGTATGATCGTTTTTCGTTATGGATTTTTTTGAAAACTTCATAAAGATAGAAAATTTTGAAAGAGTAAAAAACCAAATTCCCATCGTCAATCTGTTTTTTACGATCGTCATAATAATAATTTTTAATATTGAAATATTTCATTAAAAAACATCAAATTTTTCTGCATTTTTCTTCATTGTTTTGTTAGTAGTCTTCAGATGGACTTCATCGTCTCACAAGAATTTAACAGTGTCCGAATATCCGAATATTCGAATATTCATTCATGTCAAGATGAATATTATTTGATTAACACGAACATTATTTCATATCGACAAAACGTTCGAAAGCGAAAAAGTGCTATGACGTCATTTAGATTTTTCTTCAAATCAATACGACTATCTTTTACTTTTGCAATCTTTCTTCTCTCTGTAGATATAAGTACAAAATATATGAATATCCTCATTCTTTTGTTTAAACAGAACAATTAAACAATAGAAACATATGAATTAAATTTGATTCACCTGAGCATTCGAAAAATACTTCACTTTCTTCATTTCATGAGAACAATAGAACTTTTTTTTTTCACGAATCATATTTCGTTAATTTCGAGAAACATTTGAATAGTGAAACATCATTTTTTCTTTTATATTATTCCCTTGTTTTATCACACAAAACGCTTTCTCTTCATGACCAATAGATTTTATTCGTCGTATTTTTAGTTTGTACTAAAGAATTATTGCCAACAGTCTACATCGCCATTTGGACAATCTCAATTATCTTCAACATTAAAATGTTTATGTAGGTTTGTGTGTGTGTGTTTAGTTATTTAGTTGTATTCCGGGAAGAATTTTCTGTACACGAGTGAAAGTAGGATGGTCAACACGGTCGTCTTTGTAAAGTGGAATGAAACCACAAAGTAGAATCGACTGATACTTACATGAACTTCTGATGTGTGAGCATAAATGTTATTCTCTGTCTCACGCTTATAGCGATTGAAAATTTTTTTTTCTCCCATTTGAAACCAACAACAACAATATTAAAAAGAATTTTTTGTTACTGCAACTGCAACGTCAGATATTTTCTCTTCATTTATACCAAGAATGATGATAATGTGGATGTGCATAACGAGAAATAATGAAATAGGTCGAGTTATAGTGCAATTACTTGCGCAATTTTATTATACTTTCAGTCAGCTGCATCGCATGTTATTGTTTAGACAATTATAATTTGTCAAATATGGTTAAAATATGAGGAATTTATTACATCAGAGAAAAATCGTGGGAAAATATTTCAGGCGTTCAGGATAAATGTGGGGAAATCGTTGATAACGGAAGTGTTACATCAATTACTCATGATTTTAAATTGTGAAATTATATAATCGAAATTATTGTTGTTAATTGAAAACGTTTGTGAATTAATCGAAGGGGATAATTGGTGAACTTTAGTTATAAAACTCAATTTTTTTATCATATTGTCAGAGTGAGAGTTCAATGGAAGATGAATATCACGGATTCATAGAAAATTTGAAAGAAATAAAGAAAATTCTTTTTTTCAATCTCGAAAGGATATCCCTCAGAATTTGTAGTTTGTTAGTTGTCTACATCATTCGAAAATTCGGTTCATTCAACTGTTTTAGTCATTAGACATTAATGAAAATTTTATTGTTTACGGGATGACTCAACTCATCTTTGATTTTCACTTATAAAGAAATTTTCCATAATGAACATTTAAATTTCCTTCTATAAAAGAATAAATTCTTCTCCTATCCTATCGATGACTTTTATCGCTTCATATATTTTCTCTAATTTTTTTTTATATCAATCTTAGTTCAGTACTTTCGAATAATTTCAATTACCACAGCATTCCACATTGGGTGACGTTCTAGATTTCTTTAGCAATGTTAAGTGAGAGCTGTCGCATCACCTTCAACGTATCCATAGATTCATTCATTTGCACATCGAATATTTCAATTTCCTTTGTATTCATCTTCAAATTGTAAGAGCGCATTGTAACAATTTTGTTTATCATATTTCAGTAATAAGAGAGAAGAAAAGAAAATTAGTTCGTGGTATACATGACGTGTTTCATGGGTTGTTGAACCGCACGCGCGTCTTTACTGTCGCATATATATTCATTTGTCTCGACATTTCCATTGGTTTACTCCCTTGGCCATCGTCGTTGTATTATTATAGAGAGAACTGAGAGTGTGGCGTTGCGCATCCGGTCATACAGTTTATACAAGCTGTCCGGCATTTCCAGTGTATTCAGCAGAAAAAGTAACAACACTTGAAAACCGGAAACAAAAGTATTTCAAGTGTAAGAGTTGATTATCAATTCGATCATCAATGAGAACAAAAAGATAAAAATTAAACAGAATGAAATTTCATTTCAATTTTATTTCTTCGTACACAATTGGCATTTAAGAATTATTTTCTCTTGATGTAATAGAAAATAATTGTTCAATTGCACAATAATGTTTCGGGTGAAATTATTCATTTCTTATTGTCTGGTCATTTGATTTCATATCTTTTCATGTTTAATAGTTAATTATTACGAAAGGCAGTTGCCTTCTTTTTCAGATGCATCATTACGAATTAGTATTCAATGTCACAATGAAAGGTGAACAAAGACAGCAGACGTACAATCGATTGCATTGTCAACTCTCACACACGTTTACGAATTTATACAGACACATGTGTGCGGTCCTTGCGTGCAACGAAACTTATCAGAAGGGACGACCGGAATGGAATATATAGATGCACAGTTGGTATGGAAAGGGGTTCCGAAACCTTTTTTTTTTTTTTATTTTCGTTAGTTTCATTGTTGTATTGCGTAACGGAAGTGACTTCAATATGTGCGAAGGGAGAGAATAAAATTCACATTTGGTTTCTCGTATGACTGAATTTTTCAATTTGTGCTGCTGACCGATGGAGATTTTTATCATGTTCGTCTTTCTCTCTTGGATTGGATTACGACGATTATTTCATCATTTGATGAAGTGAAAAAAATTGTTATTTGTGCATGTGGAAAAATTGACTTTCAGGATTTCATCGATTAGTGATTGAATGACAAAATGAACAATTTTTTTTTCTATCAAAGTATCATTCCTTCCATTTTCCTATCGAGTAAAGGAATAGATGGTAACATCAACTTGTTTAAATTTTATTCTGTTTGTATCGAAATTCGAATCTTTGAAAATCACATTGACAATTAAAATGGTGGCACCATCGTCCCAATTGTTAATTTATTCAATTCTACATGAAAATTCCACAAAATTTCGCTCGGAATTGCTGAATTTCATGAATTATTTTCACAATTTCTGAGCTATGACCATACATGGCGTAGAGCCGCTTTACTCCCTGAAAAATCTAAATCCTCTAATCGCTTATTTGAAAATTCTTACTCCTCACTGCATGAGGAAGAGTCAGCATGAATTTGGCGATAATCCTATGCGGGTTTAATTCGAATTGATTTTTTTTTACTGTTACATCCATGTGTGTAATATTCTCCGCACGTGACGTCATTTCCTACACCTGCCATGCATGTTATTTTTCTGCGTAATGGAGTGATATGTGTGCCATACACGGGGCCACACTGCACGAAACAAGCAAATGTATAATCAGACAACACCCCACATTGTCTGCTGTGAATTCTATTTCGATGAACATACGGTGCGACCTCACTATCATCATCCCCCTTCATCAGTGAAAACAATCGTTGCGTGACGAGACATATCTCTATGTTATGTAAAATATAAAATGTATCAAACAAATGGTTCCTGCATTTGCATGTTCTTTAAAATTGCATTGAAGAATTATTCGATATTTTTTCATTGATTTTATTATTTCATTTTATAGTTTTCCAACAATTTTCAATTCTCAGTACCATGGATTGCAATTAGGTTAATTCATGATGACAATCAATTATTATCCGTATCATTTTTTTTTAGAAGAATATTTCATGATTGGTCAGTTGTTAATTTCGTTTTCGTTGCATCGTTTTTTCATGTGAATGAATTTTAATTGAATGCTCATACTATTGGGATGAATAAATGAATACAAAGGGAGAGAGCTGTTGATAATTTCGTTCTTGTTGGTGTCTTGTAATGAGGAATGATGATGCAATAGTGAAAATTCAGATTTTAGAGGAATAATTGAATAATATAAAAATGCTAATTCAAAATTCAAAATGGATGCATGAAAACTTGGATGAGAGAACATTGGTGACGAGATATAAAACAAGAAAATGACAAATTACAGCTGCAGCACAATTGTGTCATAGTTTGATTTTTCTATTAGTAAAATATTTGTTCGAGTTTGATTTGTGTTATAGTTGGTATTCATCATTTTAATTATTGAAGAAACCGAGCATCATTCATAATTATATCTGTTCACGAACTAAAAAGATTTTCTATGAGTTAACTTTTAATTATAAACATTTCAGTTGTGATTGAATATTTATTAATATACGAAAAATCTTTTGGCAGGTGAAGGTGGACAATTTCAGTGGAAATGAAGTGAAAATGAAAAATGGTTGAAAAAAATTTAAGCGAAATTTATGAAAGCCTGTTTATCCATTTTTATATTTCAGTCTCCATGTCAGTAGAAAAATGGAAACAAAAAACAAAAAAATATCTTCCCGGATAAAGTGAAAAATGTAGTGCAATGAGAGCAACAGTTGCTGAAAGAAGAGAAATTTGCAAGTGAAAAATGAAAAAAAAGAAATGTGTAAATAAATATAGTGAAGCACGTGTTCGATCGCGTGTCATTTTCTTTAATAAATTGCGCTACTCCTTTTATCTACTAATTCATTTCATATATTAATTTATTTTATTTTTATAATCAGATTAAATTCCAACATACCAATTTTCTCTTCCTTTTTTTACTTCAAACGAAAGTACACACACTCTACAATAAATGAAAAATTGAACGCGTTAATATTGTGATAATTTATGTGTTTAAGTAAACATCAAAATCGCACGTGCAAGTGCAAAACTTTTTATTCATCTAAATATCCATTTTGAAGAGTCGAAAGTTTTTGCGCTAGTGCCCGATGAGTAATACGTTGGCGCACTGTTCGCGGTTACTAATTGCATGTCAGTATATTTGTGCGGCATCGCTGAATATGATAGACGTACATAAAGGAAGTTAATCAAAAGTTCAAATTATACACTCTTCTATCGACTCATTCATTACATTTAAATATTACATATTCAACGAACAAAAAAAGGAAAGGTAAAAAATATGTACAAAAACGGAAATAGAAAAGTGGGATGCAACAGAATCGAATAATGAATGACAATTAATATTCAAATACTTACATAAATAAAAATTCTCCAGATAATTTGAATAATTATCTCCTTTTTATGGACTCAACATATAAACAACTAAATTCACATTGTTAATATTTTTCTAATTTTTTTTTTAAATTACTCATTTAATTATTTATATTAATTGCATGTCGATTCATTAGCACACTTCACAGCAACAACAATTGAATTATCAATTGCGACGATAATGTTTGATCTAAATGTGAGTATTTAACAAGGTAAAAAAAAGTTGATGAGAGGATGGATAGAATAGATAAATAAATGAATAAATCAAATTCACGATGAATTGTTTACGCGCTTTGTTTTTTCTCTCTTGTTTGTTTTATTCTATGGATGGAAGATGAAGTAAGCTCAATGCACCTGGCTGCTTGTGATGCGCGGCACAAACTGAAAGTTTTCACGAGCATAAAGTACATGAGAGAGGTGGACGAGCGCGGGCGCCCCTTCACGCGTTGTTATTATTTCCTCAGGTTTTGTGGTGGTAGCTCACGGTTGGGCTGGTACAAGGCATATTGCAGGTTCTTCAATGCTGTTGATCACTGACCGTGGTATAAAATGGCTATGTATACCACTAAAATGTAAAGTGTATGTGTATGTATGAGTAGGTGATGAATATTTTTTAGGAAGTTCATTAGTTCAAGTGAGCTCATTTGCTTTTATTTTTCCCCAACAGAATGGAACAGTGAAAATAAAACGGGAATGTTATTAGTTACTTTTCAAGGGTTCAGTAACAAGAAGAAAGGAATGTTGGTTTATGGAGGAGGAAATGGCGATCGTTTACAGGACAAATTGAATTTTAGAACGGTGAAAAAGTTTTTCAAGGATAATTATTTTTTATCGGATGAAGGAAAATGGGAGATGAAAATTTTGCTACTTTTTTTATTCATTAGAATGTCACGTGAATGTCTTTAAATGCATTTTGGTATTCTTGGAAGGATGAAAATCTCAGATATCAATTCAACACTTTGTTATATCGACGGTATTTGAATGTTTCTAGATATTATTGATGAAATTTGAGGATTTTCTAGTTTGCTCCGTGAATGAAATGAAAGAATAGTGGAATTCCACACCTGATATGAAGTGATACAATAAGTGAATTTGTGTTTCTATCATAAATCAAACAGATGAGTGAAATGAGATACGGTACCGAGTTGCTCGAGCGCAACGACCTTCAACGCGATGGTGCATAATTTGCACGAGTTAAAAAATGTTTTCATGAAACTTTACAAATATCTTCATCAAAGAATCACACTGATGAAGCTGCCAAGTTTTCCAGTAATCCTTGTGAGGGAGTATAATTTCACTCATAGACCATCGCGAGCATTTTCAAACTTTCATCCCTGTTCATATTTGTATGGAAAATATTCGATTGGAAATATCTAAAAACAAATTGAAGAATTTTCACTGATCGTTGAAGAGGAAACTGTGTCGTAAGAAATTGTCATTTTAATTCATGATGAAATATTCGATTGTAAGGAAAACACATTCACTTGCTATTTCGAGAAATTGTGTTTCTTCAAAGATATTAGTGACGGAAGCCTCTGAATTCCGGTAATTATGTACTGATAGGGACAATTTTATTTATTTCCAACGTGTTGTATTTCGTTTTACCTTACAATGTAATTGAGATGGATAATTAGGTTTGTACAACTCTATCGATCCTTTAGAAGTGCTTCCTTTGTAGCATTCGTCTAACTACATCCTTTCAGCGGGTTGTTTTTATTGATCTTCCTCATTGGCAGTTTCCGATTCTTCTACCGCATTCTTCAGGATATTTCACTTGACATTATAATCCAGCGGATATTTTTGAAATTTTGATAATTGTTCGTAGTCAGTAATTTTCTATTTACAAATCACGTAGTGGACATGGAGGTGTTTCATTGTATTGTGTAATAACAGATTCAATCGAAAATATTTCATGGTGATGCTACGAATAGTTGAAAAATTTTAACTTTGTATGGTGCTAATTGAGAATTAATTCTCTGATAGTATTTGGTTGAATGAAGATCTTCAGTGCAAATTCATGAAATTTCGTACATTTCTTACTTCTTGTTTGCAAACCGAAAATTAAAGCTTCAACATCAACATTATCAGTATAAAGTTACCTACTTGCTATTGTCAGTTTGATTTTTACCAGAGATGATAAAAAAGTTTTTTCAAATATTTTTAGTTGATAGAGTTGTAGAGTTTTATAGCCAGCACTCAGTTGAAGAATCAACAACCATCAGTCGGTAACAATAAATTCTGTAGACACGTTGGTTTAGAACTCATGTCCTTGTCTAGGATAAATAGAATCCGGATGTGTTGATTTTTCTTTTACGCTTTTCTTCGTTTTCTTGCATTTTGTTACTTTACATCAAATCAAGTTCGATTGAAATCTTTAGTGATGTGAAGGATCAACTTATAAGCGATAAAATTACCATATCCTTCCATCAACTTCACATTAGTCACGAAGGCACGTTCATCATTTTTGTTTAATGTAGAAATATTTATACTAACACAAATAAATTTCATTGAAAATGCGATTGGATGTTACAAAACGGAAATCAGTTCACGTTAAAGACACTGATCTTTCTAATCAATTTTACTTGTCAAATTGAATACTTTTTCGTTTCTAATTAGTGATACATTCCCTTTGAATGAGTACCAACCCGGATGTGATATCGATCGCGCATCTGTGCACGGTCGAATTTTATTTATTATCACTACGTCATTGATTCCAATTTGAATGAATAATATGATATGAATTGAAAGCTGTATCAAGTGACGATTAGAATCCCGATTGAGATTTTTTCAATCATATTGCACTGATAATGCTCGTTTGAGTTACACATTCCACGCAACTCTGTTTGTCAGCTGATGATTCGTAATTTACCACAACGAATTCTCGTCACAAACAGAAATTTTCATTCTAATTCAATTGAGTACATATTCGAAATTTTCGATGAATCAATAAAATTATTGTGCCAATTACTCTAACAGTGCATTTCAATCGCTCAACGAAAAGCCAACGGACATTAAACAAATTCGTGTTAGAGAGTAGCAAACTAATCCCAATATTTGACACAGAAAAAATTCATTTTCGCGTGTAGATTCCTGGAATACATCAGCAACTCTGAAGACTGCCACCCAACATATAAATAAAAAATCAAAATGAAACGTAAAAAACAATGAAAAAAAAAGAGCCGTCCCCATTTAAGGCGAGCCATTAACCAGTGATCTGGTAGGATCACCGATTCCATCATGCCCAGAAGCCGCACGATCTCTTCGTCAAACAAACGATATATTCCTCCCTCGTCGTGGTACAGCAATAATCCTCACGCAAAAAAAGGGCAGGACCGGGTCGAAGCTTCAAGAGAAAAATAAAACGAAAAGGAAAAAAAAATCGTTCGAACATTGATGCGCCTGGAGCAATCGTCGAAGCATTAACGCTTTCGGCGCTCCGTCTCTTTCACTCTATCGCCCTTCATTCAGCTTCCTTCTTTTTTCCAGTTTCCTCCGTGCCCGCGTGAACGTCTTTTAGGGGTTTTGACCGTGGTACACCGGACAACAATAACCGGTTCGCAGCTGCAACGGAGCCTTAACATCGTCCGCGTCACCACACGTTTTAACACGCACCCACACACGCGTACACGTGAACACACACTGACATATCCATGAAACTTTTGCTCGTATCTTTACTTTCTTGATGCGGTATATATATACATATAGAGAAACACAATTGTTGGGCCTTGCACTAAACTGAAAAGAGGCCCCAACCGATTCCTTGACACATTTGGTAATAGTGGGAACGAGCGGGGTAACGACATAGCTGTGGACCCACGCGAAAGCTACAGAAAGTAACGACGATGCCCTCTGGGCCCACACAACGGCTGGCCCAGAGTAGTCCGGGGCACGGGCCCATCGCGCTGTACATATACAATCTCGTATGTCTCTTGGCGACGACGAGCAGTAAAGTAGGAGGTGGTGGTGGTGATGGCGGAAGGGAGAGAAAGACCCGGACAAGTCTGAAGCCAACATTGGACCCTGCAGTGTCGTCCAGGTGATCGGTCCCCGCCGCTCCCGAATACACACACTTGACTTTAACCCTTTTTTATCCGTACCATTGGCCATTAGCGATCATTTTGTGTGGTGGGCCCAAAGATTTTGTATCATACAAACGGGTAATGGGCCTTATCCCCACCGGTACATATTTTCCCTCTCTTTTTTTTCGGGTCCGCCTCTTCGCGTGGTTATTTCGGTAGTTCAAGAATTTCTGTCCATCACTGCCGTTTGCTTGGATCTTTTCACCCGCACGTGGTATTTCTTATGTATTCGTGCATCATACTGAAGCTTTATCATGCTCCACTTCGGAGATCGATGTCCATTGAAGTAAAGTAGCAAATGGATGGATAGAAGTTGAAACTTCTTGCGAAATACTTGTTGCGTAAATGTTAGTTGTGAATTGCCAGTGCAATAGTGTCGGAAAAATTCATTCTGTTATTCTTATTGTTCCTTTTTCTACCTTTTCATTCACATTTTTCTGTCATCGAGTCTCGCGAAGAGTGAACGTTTATTCAGTGGTAAATGGTGTTTATAGTGATGGTGGTGAATGTGCGCGCCGTGATTTATGTGCCGTGTGACAGGACATTTACCGTTGTTCAACCCGGCAGTGGTTTCAAATAACGCTGTTGATGAATAACGTTTTTGGGATATTTATTTAATTGTATGTGAATTCTTATGTTATTAATGAATGAAATCTTGAGTGATAAAAGGTAATTGTAAGTTTGGTAGAAGTGGTAGGAGGAAAAGCAAAAGAAGAACACTTGCAAGAAGCTTGTGGTAGTTCATAAATCAAATTAGTCTTGCATGTATATATCAATGAAGACAAATATTTATATGTGGTATGAATTTGGATGGAGGAGCGATAAATGAGAATAAGTGATGTCTACCTATTATGGCAGAACCGTTGTCGAAGAGACTCGTCAAGGCTAAGGTAATAATTCCAAATAGATATTGTGATTTAATGTCATTGCCATTTTTGACGGTGTAGTAACAACGATAGAGATCGTTGCTTGCTTATAAATTTCTTTTTCTTTTAGTATTTATGTATAGAGTTATAAGTTACTTTGTAATATCAATTGATTATAAAATCAAATATTTATATGAGGAAGGAAAAAAAACAAATGTCCAAAATAAATCTTATATAGAATCGTGCGTGGGATGTAAATGTGTTTGAATTGGTGTGAATTTTACGCTTCTATCGATTCGTTAAATGATGTTATAAAGATGTCGTCATTATAGAATATAAACGGTGAAAGGCGGGGCAATTTGGAGAGTAGAGGAATAAAATTTGGGGGGGAAGTGGAAAAAAAGGAAATAATATTAGGGAATTTTGCAACTTTTAAATTTGAGGTATTTGATGGTTCTTTTATTTTACGACTCTTGGTATTTTATTCTATTTTATTAATACCAATAAACTCATCGAAATTTTTTACGATATTTCCCAGTAAGTGGAGGATTTTTATTTGTCTATTTTGTCATCTTTCAATTTTTTTTCTCTTCTTCGATTAAAGTGGTGAGTACGTGCTGATATAAAATTGGAGAAAGATGGTTTTGTATTGAGGGAGAAAGCGAATTAAAAATGGTAGATAATCGTGAAAGCGTGAATAAATTATAATTCTCACGGGAATCGTATCACTCAATCGCAGATCCAATTTCAATTTCTGCGGCTGGATAATGTCGCGGATTGAGGCCAATATTGCGAATGTAAGAGGAATGAATGGAAGAAAATAAAAATGTTAACGATGTATGTTCGAATGGTTGCATTGACTCGGCGGGCGATCGAGGAAATTATATTTTTTATTATGCAATAAAGTGAAATTAGAATTTAAGTGGTCAACCTATTAATGCACCTGGGAGAACATCCAGTGCGTTTTTTTTCTTCATTTTTCACATTTTTTTATTTTTTCTCAAGTAAAAGGTGAATGCGACATTTCTTCTCTCGCGCGATGGGTCATTGAACCGAAAAATTTGTGATGGACGATTTCCTGCTGGAACATTTTTCTGTCATTCATGAACAAATTACTCCTCGTGGTCTCTATGGATTTTTGCGGTCATTCATTTCATCCCTCAAAACATTAATTATTCTCATTAATTTTGTAATTTGGAAAAAATTTTTCTCTGAACATCTGACAGTCGGAGAAATATTTAGCCGAATCTTCCAGAATTTTTCATCATTTAAAATTATCGATCGACAAAACCATCTTTTATGATTTCCATCACCATTTATGAGAAGTTTAATGATCATATGAAATAATTATTGTAATTGAGAAAACCATTAAAAATTCAGGCAGAATTGGACACTTGAACTGGGCTCATTATAAAAGAAAAAAAAGAATCATATTGAACACACAAGATATAAATGCATATGGAAGTTTGAGTATTCTCACTTTCTTACGAGCAATTTCCCTTCCAAAGCGTCACGCAATGCACAAATCAAAGTGAGATATGGAGACGTGTACATTACTGGGCGCGGACGACCGGTTATGCATATACTTATACCATAATACTTGCACACACAACTTTGCATGTATATATTCCCAAGTAATATTAAGCGCACGTGCGCCTAAGAAAAATTTGGACCTCGCTCAAACGTTGTCCACTCTTCGTGGCCCGTACTCAAACCTCCTTTCTGTAGTGGCGATTCGCTCATTCGTTCATTTCCTTCGTGTATATTTATATACAGTTGAGTACAAGAAGTAACACCTGATGCACCTGCTACGACAAAAAACCAACCTGTCATCGCCGTTCGAGCATTCGTTCACGTGATGAAGATAATTCGAGTGATGGGAGTACAAAAAATATCAACAAGAAAAATGAGAATAATGAAAGAAGAGAGAAAAAAAAACAAAGACAAATTCCATTTACACGGTAAATTTTTTTTTGTTCGAGCAGTGACGTATTTTTTCTCTTCATTGGTTTTTTCATATATTAATAATTGTCATCATTTCATTTTTTAATTCTTCCACTCGTCATTAATTTTTTTTCTCATTGCAAACGAGAAACGGGGACATTCTGATGTGAAATGTTTGGGTAAATGTCACCGACTATACTTGTGATGCGATTGCTTTTACGAAGTTCTTGTTATGCTGTTGACAATTTTGCAACGTGCAATATCAATAGATGATGTTTAGAGATTGAAAGAGGGAACATTTGTTTCTCTTATATCTTTTCTTTCGATTATTTATTCATGTTCTGTTATGGAGTTACAATTTTTGTTTGTTGAGATTTCTTTGCTGACTAAAAGGGGAAGCAATTTTCATTTGGGTTTATGTATGTTTATTTAAATTGGCATTGGATAATTTTTCACGGCGGAATAAATGTAACAGAGTAAAGTAGTTTGCATTTCTTGATGCACAAAATGAAAGTTGCGGTGAAAATAATAATGTAAATATGAATGCAAATTAGTAATGCTCTTTGCGAACGGGATTAAAAATAGATTTAATCCATATTGACATTCAAAGTGACTTGAGAGGTTGGCAATGATGATTTCTTTCTACCAACATCAATGTGAGTATGTAATTTTAAACTGTTCCACTTGATATTTTTTTCATTTCAAATTATTTTTTGCAGGTAGATAAATAAATTTTTTACAGTTTAATATGGATAATAATTGAATAATTTTCTTCATGGAATGATAGAAACAATTTGATTATTGAAACTCGATAGTCGTCAAAGTTTATTTATGAACCTGCACATTTTCGAAACAGTTTGATTAATAACTGAAATTCGAGGAAAAACCAGTAAAAATGCTTGAACTTAAAAATTAATCACGTTAGTATAGTGGAGTTGTTGCCTACGCAAACTCGTCAGAATAATGAAAAACGAAAATATAAAAACTAATTAATAACAGTATAGAAAAAGTTGCATATTACGTACAAAAATTTCATGATTATTCAAAATTATGGAATATGAAAAATGTAATTGGATTAATAAATAGGGCTTCCATTTGAAACATTATTAAACCGAGGTTTGTGTTCACCGTAGAGAGAATAAGATATACAAGTTTGAAAACAGAAAAAATATCTGGCGAGATCGACAAACTTTTTTAGATTGATAAACATTGATTGTAATGCATAATAATAATTTACTATAATTCTTTTGTATTTTCTTTTTGTTACATAAATCTTCAATTTATCTTCGTTTTTCATCTCAATGAATTAATTTTATTCTCTCAATGTTTGCATCTGCAATTTCAAACTGTGAGAGAGCATCAGAGTGAGCTTTAAACGCTTCAATTTATTTGCATATGCAAATCGTATTTTCAAAGCGTACGCACACATGCTCATAGCCCCTTCATTTTTTCCATTTATTTCTCTATTTTTCTTGCTTTTATTTCCTTTTCTCATCAACGTATACACAAGTTCAATGTCTACATTTGCGTCTTCCGTCTTTTGTGTCGTCCCGTTTATAGAAAACAAAATAAAGAATTGTGAGAACAGATAAAAATAAAAGACCAATTTTCAATCTTCCTCTTGTATATAAATGTGTATAGTGGTTTGCTTCGTTCTCTTTACTTTAAGCCCCCACGGTAGCGAAACTAATGGACGTCGATCATTACTCTCGTGCACATCATCAGTGGGCGAGAGCAGTGCATGAGAAGAGATTGGACACCGAGAGAGAAGAAGCATATGAATAATAGGTTAATGTTTCCAAGAGTGCCATTGCCATGGCTACAAAATAATCGCAACATATCTAGATAAAATCACCATTAACTCCAATTGAAATTTTGAATATTTATTATTGAAATCACTGTCATATCCCACAACTCATTGATTATACATTTTAAAATATTAACGTCTCTTAAATTTATTTTATACGTTTTTTATACCTGTTTTTTCTTTTAACAAAATCAACTTCGAAATATTCTTCAGTGTTGTTTGAAAGTTTTTTATTGTAATGAGACATCGTGGAATATTTCAAAGTAATGGATCTCAGGTGATGGAGAAATTTTTTCCATTGAAAACGCTGAAGAATTGTAACAAACGGTCAAAAGTATTTTGCTTGATTTTTATTATTTGAAGCTACAAAATTTGTAATTCACTAGGAAAAGTGATTTTATTGATTGAATAATTCTGGAAGGAAGTGAATGTGTCAGTGTTGATAGTTTGTGTTTCGTTGAACAGGAATGAGTGGGAATTTTTGTTTTCTACCTCGGGAAAATCTGGAATTTTCGGTGATAACTGCACTACAAGACAACTCCATTTATACAAGTAGAAAACCTGTTTTATTTTCTTCTCCTACATTTCACATCACAGTAAATGGTGATGTCGCTGCAAGTAGAGATCATTTCTCTGGACACGCTTGACGAAAAAGGATAAAAATGGTATCTTCAATTTTTCTTTCGTTCTTTCTGTTTTTTTCTTTCATTTTACCCTTTTTTGTGACAAGCTTTTGTGACTCTATTTCTTATTGTCGCTCTTGTTTTTTCTCAGAATATTGTACTTCAACGTTTGTTTATTGTTGTCACAGTTGAGAATTATTGTTTGAGCGATTATCCTTTCTCCAATCCAATCAAGTGATTCAAAAGAATCTATTTAGTCTTATTATTATTGACTTTCAGTTGAGTCAGTGTGCGCAACGAAATAATTTTTCATGCCATCTTGTGAGTAGTTACAATGCCATTGCCATTTTTTCGTCTCATTAATCCAGTTGACGATGAATTTATCTACTGAATGACATTTCATAACTGCTACGAAATATTCCTCTGACACAGCAAATTATTTCCCCAAAAAAATAATTCAATTTTGCAATCATTTTTAAAAATTTCACACTAGAATTAAAAAAATATTCAGATAGCATCAGAATGATTATCAATAATATAAATAATGAGAAATGGTGTTTTTATAAATAAATAAAAAACTTGGCACTCTAAGAAAAAATAAAAGCCAACCAACTTCAAATATTTCCCGGTAATTATTTTCAAAATTTTCCATCTCTCTTTTACTTTTAATTCTTTACGATACGTACGTGACCTTGCGGTCCAGATGTAAATGTGTTTCGCTATAAAATTAAATTCCAATGGGCCCAACCGTCGCAACGTTATACATATTCAAGTTTCTCGAATACATAAATAAAATCCGCAAGATGACCATGACTGGTATATACCTGTGTATATACATGTATATATACCACACATGTGTACATACTCAACATGTAACACGAGACGAAAAGCGATGACTGTATCTAATATTGAGGCTGATGGCATTCTTGGCGACATAAACGATAACGTGAATTTGTCTCTGTCGTTTATTCGTTTATTTATACCTTTTTCATTTTTATCTGAATAGTGTGAAACGAAATAATATATGACGATGATTATACTACGTTCTTGAATGATGATTCATGAATATAAATATACTAAAAACACAAACTCACTTGGATTAATCATACATTCGCATTTGTAGCACAGCACGTGCGATCAATATTTTTCAATTTACTCATTTTACGTAAAACACAAGGGCGGAAAAAAAAATTACAATAACAATTCTACATTCCGAATTTTTTTTTCTCACCTTTTGTGTGAGGTCTGTTTGTATTTGACGATAAAAGTGAAAGGACACCAACGTAACTTGTTGCACAAACACTTTGTTTATGTGATAATAATAATCTAACAACACAATTCAATTACCTAGAAATTATTCTCATCTCAATGTTCTGATAAAACTTTACGAATTTTTTAGATGTGAATTTTAGGGGTATTTTCATTTCTATGAAGTACCTCGTAATAATCCAGTAAAAACTCACCGTTGACATTTCGATTTTGAAGTAAAGAATTACCAAACATTATCGTATATTTCACATCTTGCATAGAAAGTCATGCCTCGTTATATGCAAGATGAAGTTTCATCAATAATTAAATATTCTGAAGAGGGGAAAATGAAATTTATTCAGTGACATTGCGGTTGAAGTGACAACAAATTGTGGTTCATTATTGAAAAAAAAATTATTCGGGTTTCCTTTTCATGTTCTATTTATTTTCAATAAATGAGAAGAAAAAGAAACGTCTATTTAATCGTCCTTGTGTGTGTGTGTGTGTGTGTGTGTGTGTGTGTGTGTGTGTGTGTGTGTGTGTGTGTGTGTGTGTGTGGCGCGTGAATAAAAGTGAAAGGTGATGAAAAAAACCTGTTGAGACTGGCACGCTGGCTCACTTGCATATGCAACGACAGTGACGATGACGTTGATGACGACAACATCGGTAACGTCAGAATAAAATGCGCTCAAGTATTGGAAATAATTTGAAAGCATCAGCATTATATGTTGAACCATAAAGTGAATTA
Source organism: Meteorus sp. PSUC_FEM 10030008 (assembly GCA_018881525.1). Classification (NCBI taxonomy): domain Eukaryota; kingdom Metazoa; phylum Arthropoda; class Insecta; order Hymenoptera; family Braconidae; genus Meteorus; species Meteorus sp. PSUC_FEM 10030008. The sequence goes on from JABMBR010005750.1 coordinate 53,801, forward strand.
ATATTGCAATGCGTATGGTGGTTTATAACAGAACGTAACATCTCACTGCGAATGAACTTTTAATCGTATCGTATTGTGATATTACATTTGTGCTTGTGTGCATGTTTATGCATACATCAATGTTAGTTTGTGCAAGAGACATCGATCGCTGTGTCCCCCTTGGCGAGATAAGAATAGAAACGATATAATGTTTTAACTGATGGGTGGGAGAATGAGGGAGAAAGAACCACTGCAGGATATAGAGAAGGAATAAGAAGAAAAAGGCATCAGGAGAAAATGCAATGGACTCAGTAGCGCAGTCAGTGCAACACTGAGTCTTACACACAATGTTTCATTCTTATAGTGAAATGAATATTTTTGGGATTTAGTTGGTGTTTTAGTTTGGATTCAGAGTGATGTGATAGTTTGAAGTGATGAGTGACGTCTCTTGTTATTTTTTCGTGAAGGGTTTTGGAAGTGATAGATAAAAAATTCGACCACGGGCTTTTGTATGAATTATTCTATGATTTTCAATTGCACAATATTTTCCTTCTTTTTTGCGATTTTGTCTCGTTGTGGGGATCATTTTGGGAATTTTATGTTGAGTTGTGTCATGTTTATGTTTAGTGGATTTGAGATCAATACAGAAAAATTTTTTTTGTTCATCGGGAAATTAGAATTTTTTTTTCATGAAATGTCACGATGTCATGATGGTTTTCTGTAATTTACAATGAACATCTGAATTCTTCTTATCATTGTTCCAATAGTTTATTGACATTCGTGAGTTTCGTTTGAATTTTTCACTCATATCATTTACTGATATCATTCTACAATTTTTCCAAAAGTATTTTTTATGGTTCCTCACTTCTGACACTATGAATTGATTATACATAGAAAACAATTTTTACATTTGTTGGGAACTTGAGTTCATCGTATCTCCAAAAATTCATTTTTACTTGAATTGATTTCACTACAATGATATGTTACGAAAATAATCATTTCCTCTAGTATAGACTTTGACACCAACAGTTCTCATAAAGATATCAATCGTGAATAATTCAATAAAAAATAAAATACTTTGCTGCCAGCAAATAAATTTTTTTTATTCATGATGATTCAACATCTTTTTCAATTATTGATGCATCACAATTCATTTATGATTAATCGCCGTTCATGAATTGAATTGTTTTCCTATTGTGACAAGTAAATTTGACATTTCATAAAAAGAAAAAAAAATCACCACACCGTTAGTTTGAATATTAATGTCTGGCTGTATTGGTATCATTACTACTTTACTCAGTTGTTCCTTTTCTCCATTTCCATTTGACATTCATTTATACTCGTTTATGTAGTTCCACGAATGTATACACTACATACAAGTACAACTATGTATACACAGACGTATTGATAACGGTGGTTGTGATTTAAACTGCATAGAGAAGAGATCGTTCAAGTGATATTTCGCTCAGTGTCGACGTCGACGACACACGCATATCATTCGCATTGAATTGTCGTCGTATTATTGCAAGAAATTCAAGTGATAAACATTTCTTTCTAGTGACACAATAATTCGTAACGATAATTATTGTGTTTTTTATCGTAGAAATTTACGTTACGAGTGCTTGTTAGTGTTACATTTTTTTGTGAAAATCATCTTTGTGCAAAGTTGAAAAAATAACCGAAATAATAAAACGAAAGTTCGATAAAGAATGAATCGAATTGTGTTGTGATGTTTCTTTTTTTTTCCGTTGTATCATTTGGGAATAATCTCAAAATGCCAGAAAAAACTTCATTCACGATTCATAAAAATATCCAGGTATTTATTTATTCAGTTACCTCATCGTTTTTTTATTTCCTGGAATGGAATTTGGAGATTGAATTTATTAATGTTCAATTCAATGCGCAAAAATCTCGTCCAGATCTGTCATTGTTTCATGGTTCGAGAATTGTTTGAATGTGTGAAGTGAAATTATTTTCCTTTTCAAAATTAATGTGCATGTTCTTGTCAATTATATGGGAAAATGTGAAATTGATCTTAAGTGTAACAGTTTAATGTTCCATTCTCCTCTTTTTCTTGGCATTATTCCATTTTTGCTGTTCAATCTTGCGTGAAGGACGGCCACACTCGCACAACAGCCACTTTAAACTCAATAATAAATAATATATACAACTTTAGTGTAACATCAACTTTGCTTTTGTCTTGCGGCTCAACCAAAACACCAAGTGAACATAAAATTAATATATAACGACCTTTGTATATTTCTATATGGAGAAATTTTATAATATATAATATGAGTACACGAGTGTGTTTGGTTGTGTGCAAGTTCGTCTGCATATAATCACTTATGTGAACGAGGTCGGAGATGTTGAGTACATGGAAATTCGCTTGAGAGTTTGTATTCGCCCCCTTAGGAGCAAACAAACAAGTCCTGTTGCCCCAACCACGTGACAAAGTGCGAGGAAGTCAAAGATCATTTATCACTGGTGCTCATCCGCTTCGCTACTAAAAAAATAATAAAACAAAAAAAAGGAACAATAAATTTGTTATCCTTATGGAATATAATATCAAGGAGTGAGAAAATTATTTATTGTTTTTCTTACACGTTGACATTCTGTATATCTGTATTTTTCATGTAATGAAATTGTTACTCACCAATCGATAGAACTCAGTTCTGAAATTCTGTTTGAAAAAATTCTGTTAGATTTTCCTTCATAATAATCATAAAAACATTTGAGTGAGAATATTGGGAAAAATTTTTCGAATCAACAACCAATTTTGCAGTTTTTTTTTGCTGGAGCCCTGTGGCAAAAATTATTCCACCCCACTCTCATTAATTTACGTAACGAAAATTCATTGATCCTATTAATAAAATTTTTTTTTCATTCATCATCTATTGCACATTTGTGCATGCGATTCACCATACGATATGCATACGTAGATGTAGTGATATCTACACACACACATTCAGTGCTATTAACTGTGGAGAAGATTGAGAAGTATAACGATCGATTAAATCAGTCCAACAAAATGCGTAGAGTCTCGCCGTGTCACGTTCTATGTATAAACGTATTCACGTATACACACATAAACACTTACACATTCATACTTTTATAACCATTAATGTGTGCGCGTGCATCCTTTATAACTGACTGGATGCAAATTACGCGCGGAGTAATCATTAGCCACTCAGAATGCACTCGAGTAAAAATACGAACCAATGAAAAATAAAAGGAGCACAGGAAAGAATGAGAAAAATAAAATTAACAATTAATAATAATAAAGGAAAATAAAGTAACATTTTTATTCTTTTTTTTTTATTTTCGTTTTATTCTTATTGCTACCGCCGCATATACAAGACGATAACAATTTGCCAGAAGGCTGAATAAATTGAGGACATTTGTTTGATGATGTACTGATTATTCATATTTATTTTTAAAAATAATCTGTAATTCGATTTATTTTTCTTTACGGCTCGACATTTTTCAGTGGTCCATTCATTTATTTTGTTAATTAATTCGTGAATTAAATTCATATGAATTATTATATATTTCATTTTGAATAGGAATGTTCGAATGGAATTTAATTGAAAATATTTGCATGGTAAATTTATTTACGGCAGTCCCACACTCGTTCGATAATGGAATAATATTTGTTTTTTAATTTTTGTGTATGCGGACGTTTAGTTATGATGGAATACGATGGAATTGAAGTGGCATGAAGAGTTGAAATTTTTTGAGTGGGAGTTGGATGGGATAACGTTCCTCTTCATTTTTGTTAATATTTGATTTAATGAAGATCACACGTGAGTGGGTTTTTTTTTTTCGTTCATGCATTTTTCTGTTAATAATTTTTATTTATTTATGCATGAATTGATTTATTTGTTTGTATTTTTCTTTTTTTTTTCGTCAAATTGAAAATGGGATGGTTGAGGCTCATTGAGATGTTTCATAAATATTGAAATATTATCAATAATATATTTTTATTCGGAATGATGCAATGATATCGATGATGATGACGTAGGCAATTAATTTGTGTTCATAATTCCAGTCGATGAATATTTGTATTTTATTACCGTGCAGAAATAAAATGTGACAAATAAATTTATATCCAATATTTATATTAATTTTGATGTTAATTTTGTTGTATTATCAATCAGATTTATATACAACTGAATTTATTTCATAAGCTACGAGAAAAAAATTGAAATTCAAGATCTTTGAAGATTATTTATTGAATACTAGGTGGAGTGAATAATCAATAATTCACGTAGGGGATGAGAAGTAGAGAAAGCAAACAAAGAAGTTTCTTCTCTATTTACACCCCAAATTAATTTTTATCTGCGAATTTAAAATGTAAGATGAAAAAAAAGTTTCAGTGATTTTTTTCCTCCACTTCAATCAACTTTTGCTATCAAATTTCGTTCCTCAATTGTAATTACTAATGAATCACTTGGTTGGCATTTGACCATCACATATTATTATATATATGTATAATGGCATTCGACGAAAGAGTCGAATGAATTATTGCCCGTCCGTTGTCCAAGAAAACATAATTGCGTTAACATTATTTACTACATCCGCCAAATGACCCTCTCCCTCAACCATTTCTTTTGTGCTTGTGCCCGTTATTTATCGCGTGTACGTACGTCCTTACAGAAACGCAAGGGAGGTACGACGCTATTTTTATCGCTTGTATAATCGCGGGTCGTGTGTAACTAAAAGAGAGAAATAACATTGAGAAATGGATGAGAAAAATGATGAATAAATATTGTTTGCGAATATTTTGAGTGGATGTGTTAAGTTTTTATTTTTAATAATTTAAACAATTCTAAAAATATGAAAATAATTCAGCTATTATTGAAACATTTAAATTCAAAGTAGCAACAAGTTTCATGTTGGAATGATAATTGATTACTTGAATAAAATGTTAATAATTAGTCGTCAAAATAATTTTCTTCTGGGTTGCATTAATGTGAATAGAATAATTCCCTTCAATTGAAGGGGATGACACAATAATTGGCCGTCACTGCAACAAACGGAGATTTTCCATCACAGGCGAACGATTTTGATTCACTTTCTTCATGAAATTTAATGAGAAACTTTGCATCGTTTCTAGGAAAAGATTTTCATTGAGACATCACTGCGATGAAGAAAAAAAAATTGATTCATCATAATTCTATGATGAACAGTTATTGCAAACAAATATTTTTTCAGAATATTCTGCGCAAATTCTCATGCAATTTCTTATAAATTCTCTGGTATATTCTTCATTTTTCATTTCTCGTCTTTTTATTTCAATATGAAAGGAAAAGGATTTTTTCCTTTGATTGCGGAGTAGAAGCCCTGTGCCGAATTGACTATTGACAGGAAAAATGGCGAGCAATGTAGGGAGAGTATAAAGCACCATGGGATACGAAGCGAGAAAGGGAAATGAAATTCTTGTCATAGGCCTTTTTCAACTGCTGGTGCTCTCACCACTACTACTATGAATATTACTACTTTGTGTGTAGGCTTGAAACTCCCTCATATATTGCGTTTTAAGACGAACGAGTGTGCGTTCTTTTTTCTCTCTCGAAGGTCTGCTTCATTTCGGTCCTTCTGCCCATATTTTTTTTCTTCATTTCAATATTTTCTTCTTTCTTCGGTTTTTTTTTCCCCATTGCTTCTGCCTCATGAAATGATAGCCTCGAGCATCTTCGACGTCTTTGATATGTTGTAAAAGAAAAAACATAGAAATAAATAAAATTATTGAGTAGCTCACAATTTTTCGTTCAATGCTCGGTGCATTTGTTGATTATTTAATTTGATGTTTCATACGAATAATCCAATAATTTATAAAGATAATTTTCATTGTGCCCCAGTCAATATTTTATTTTGTTAATATTCGATAAAAAACTTCTCTTCTCATTCTTTTTTCATGTATTTTTTCCTTTTTACCACTTGGATCGTCTCACGTGTCTTGGGGTAAGAGCGAAAGGTTGTTCTCCGGAAATAAAAGTTTATGAGTCTTTTTTTTTTTTTCTATTACTTTTGTCTGTTTTTTCGTTTCACTTCTACTCGTCTTTGTTCGTTCGATTCTCCTTTTTCCTTTCCTTTTATTATTGCTGTGACACGATTTCAGTTGTTTGAGTATAAAGTTTTTACACAGGTACTGAGAATAAAAAAAAATAGATCGGTGCTATTTTCTGTTTTCATAATGGCGGAGGTTCCAATGCAAATATTTGAGTTTCAGTTCAGCATATTCGATTCTATTGATTGTTAGTGAGTTATTGAGGTTTCACCAATTTTTTCTTTTTATTTTCAATTCATGAATATTGAGAAGCGAATCGTGATTGACAAAGTGGACGTTGGAATTTTTCACTGGAACGATTGTTTTTATTCTCGTTTTTCCAGCAAGCCTTGATACAGACATTGGTCAATTCTTTCTTTTGAACTATTAAACTTCAAAATATTAATGATTGTAAATTTCTTTGATAATAAATTTCCAAAAAATTTTGAATACGAAAAATAAATCATCCACTTTTTCACGTTTAATTTCGTATTTTCTGTTCGAGTGAAAGTTTGTAAACTTCAAAAACGATTGCATCACGAAATTTATTCAATCGCAGTTAAAATCACCGATCGTTGTGTACTGAATATTTTGCCTCATTATAAAACGTCAGAAATGAAATAAAACATTGAATTAAGTGGTAAATCATCAGTGCAATCAAGTTAATGCAAGAAAGTGGAAATGTTACAACGCAGCGTGTGTGTAAATGTAGTAGACAGATGACTATTTAAAATTCATAACTGAAGTTAACGTGTAAAAAAACCAACGACGGTAGGTAGAACTTGGCACCTGAAGCCATACGAGTTCACAGGTCACAACGTGATGCAGAGTATTCGTATACACGAATACACACACGAATGTCTATGCATGAACGCGGACATTTATTATAATTAAATAACCTCCATTGCTATCACATAACCTAAATGTTCATCTATACTTTGCATTTACAGAAAAAAAAAATGACGGTGCAATTAATAAATCAACAATCATGTTCCTGAATTGCGAGATAGTTTCGAGATGATGCGATTATAGGAAGAGTAAATCAATGTGTTGTATTACAAAATATCGAAAAACAGGGACTGTTATTAATAAACTAAACTCTCACGTTCTCCAATGTTCAAAGAATATAAAAAAAAAACAATTTGATTTTTCGTCGCGGATTACTCGAAGATACGCCACGTGTTTATGATGGATATTGACAACAAGGTGATAAATTAACTCTCGATGTACGGATAATTTGATCATCACGTTGGCTTATTTGAATCTGTCGGCTTCTCTTCAGTCTAATACGATTTCAGATATCGATAATGTTCGTTATATTCATGACCAGCAATAAATTTTTTACGCATTTAACAGATTAATGATGAGAAATATGATGAAATTGTGTTCCAATAATTATTAAAAATAATTATCATTCTTACCATTTGCCTCGGATGAATTATTGCAACACATATTTAAGTACAAAAGAATAAATGAATTCTTTTATTCCATCTTTATTCATTTGGTGAACAATTTTGTATGAATTTCATATGTGTGTAAAATTCAATTCGGATAAAAATGCGTTTGTATCATTGAAAATCAATTGGGATTTGGACGACATTCAAAGCAAGTACCATCCACTCGAAAATTAATTTCGTCACGATATATAGAGCGCGGCAGCGTTCAATCAACAATTTATTGAATTACTACTCGTATACTTAATTACAATGTTGAACATTGGAGGCGATATTGGAAGCGTGGATTTTATTACATGAATTGGCTAAACGTTATATTGGCTCATCGATCGTATATCCCCACCAATGAGGTTTGTCATTGATTAAACTGATGTGGGAGAAAGTCGAATTAATACATTAATATAAGAAGAGAATTGCGAGAATGAAATATAATTAAGGGTAATGATATTTTTATTTCAATTAATTTTGTTGAATTTGGTTTTTTTTTTATTTATTGACTGTTGCACTTGGGTTGTGTGCGCTTCTGTGAACATGCAAGTTTTATTTTTAGGTTAGTGTCATCAAACGATTTCAATATTTGCACGACTGTTCAATCAGTGCATGAAATTTTATCAATCAATTTATTTTTTTTTTATATTTTCCTGTTTCTTTTTGGTTTTTCTAGTACATGGGTTCGTTTCCAGTGGCGAGTCCGGACATTGCCAGGCGAGCCGAATTCGTTCGTTCACAACTTGAAAATTTGAGGGTAAGTTATGGTATTAAAGAAATAAAAATTATTTTTTACTGTTTTTTTTTCAACTATATGAGGAAAGCGTTTCTTGTTTTTTTTCCCATATGGAAATATTTTATAGACGTTGGAAAATTTGTTGTTCAATGTAGAGAATGCTAACTAAAAATAATTTTGAGAATACATTTAATATCGAATTGAATTTCTATAATTTGTTTTCTATTGGAGGAATTATTCTCGCAAGAAAATCAATTTCTCAGTACATTTCTATTTCGCACGTGTGTAAGAATACAATGGAATATAATTGACCCATACAATGCAAATCATACTCACGCGCTTCATCGCATAATAAGAATCAATGAGATCAGATTGGTGCAGAAATATACATAAATATACACATTAATATGTATATACACATACACTTCAACAGTTTAAGCATCTTCTCTTCACCCTGTTTGTTTTATATGCTCTCGCATACATTATAAATCTTCCAATTTTGCGTATTCAAATCTCGTCGACCACAAATTTCTCGTTGCCTCTTTCAATCTTGTTAATTAGTATTCGCATCGTTTTACATTTTCAAACATTAAAAGAAAATATGTTGAGAAAAAAAAAATGGAGGATAAATAATGGGTAGAAGAAGAAAATTCTGGAACTTCAATAATTTTTTACAATCTTAAATGCCCTCTATGTAGTTGAGATTATCATTTTAAATCTAAATGCATTGCACTTCCTCCAGTATGTGACATTGTGGATTATATTCCGTGCAGTAGAATTATATGTTCTCTCAATGCGATTAGGATTCTATTTGATACCTCTGTAATTTATTTTCTTTTCGTTCTATTTATGTGTTGTTGTCATGATTATTTTCCTCTCTTTCGTTACTATTCGTAGCACGTATTCATATCTACTGTTCAATAATCCACAGAGATATATGTCCTGTACATAAATATATGAATTTATTTACTCTAGCATGTTCATGTATGATGTGTGTTATTGAATCATTCATTGTTTGTTGAGCTCACGTAATGTTGCAACAATAATTTGAAATGATAAAATTTTTTCGCGAAAATGTGTAAACTTTCGTTGAGAAAGTTGGAGAAATTGTGGTGATTCAAAATAAGGAGGAGAATGAGAATGAGATAGAAAAGGTGAGAAAAGGAAAGAAATTTGTGAAGAATTCTATTGCAGAGTTTTGGTTAAGTGAATATTTGCCCGGGAGGTTTTTCCCTGAATTTGAAGAGTTGGTGTAGACAGGTCCTGGAAACAGCTGGATAAAAAATAAAAAAGAATTTGAGTGAGTAGTGCCTCAGGATTATTTAAATGTGCGTAACAAAAAAGCTTTTGATAAATTTCGCAATATGGAAATTTTAGGTGTCTAAGAGTAATTTTCATTTTTTTCATTTATTTACTCTATGAGTTGTGAAGAATTCTGTTACCATCACAGCTATTGGAATGATAACAATGAAATGAGCATTTGATATTTGTAATGAAGAAATATTTGTAAAAATTATATTATTCTGAAAATATTCATGCAGATACATTTCATTTATTGATGAATTCATTTTCTTGGTAAATTCTATCGGGAATATGAAATGTCAAGACAGATTATGATTAATGTATTATCTTCAGTGAAACGTGAAGAGAAAGATCATTTTCAGTGAGTGCATAATTAACATCGAGAACTGCAACAGACAACAAAGGGTAAATTACATCTCGTATGAATGTAACTGAGCTGTTCTTGATGAAAGGAGATATGAAAAATTTACTTGGAAAAATGATAATTTTTGTGAAGTTGAAAGAATAATCAGTTCATTGTTCTACCTCTTGTAAATCTCGGTAATTCATTTTGTTATATCTCGTAGTAATACGAATAACGAATTTAGTACGAAGGAGAAAATAAATTTCCCTGAATTTCCATCACTAATTGTTGATCAGCATGAAAAAACAGATGAATGACAACAGTAAAAATGAGAATTTTCAAATGAAATGTCTGCGAAGTGTAAGTGTACGACATTGTGATATATCAAGGTGCATTTCGCTTGTTCTATCATGAAACTGATAAATATTGAGTGAAAAAAATTATCCTATGACTTTCTGGAATGTTTACACGTCGAAGATCGGGATTTTCATTGATATCGCAGCAAAATTGAAGAGATAAAATATATTTTTCAATCTCAGTTTGACCAATAACAGTTCACCAATGGAGAAAAAGGAGGGAAAGAGATTTATAATATGCAAAGAATTTAGTATTGTGTCGCTGCTGGTATTCTGAATAAGAATCGACAATAGCTATTGGAGGAATTCAATTTTGATCGGAGGTTTGGTGAAAAAAGTGGAGAAAAAAAAAGCGAAACCCAATAACATTCTTGCGTCGTTGATGTGGCATCAAATATTCACATACATATGATAATATTCATGTTCAATAACATATGAAGAAAGTCACAATTATGAATTACTTTTGATTCCCAAGAAACTGTTAATATATTTTTTGTTCCTGGTTATCATTCATAACAAATCAAAAACTTTCTCAGACCAATGAATATCGTACGCTCTTAATGCTACTTGATTTTCATACTTGCTTGTACGATATCTACAGAACAAATCCATTGATCTCACTTGGATAAATTTGATTCTACTGCCATTCGCATTCTCCATCGTCCGAACTAAATTCGTTTTAATATTATGAAAACAAATATTTTTCCACGTGAATCCAATCGAGAAGTGAGATCATCGATTAGACAACTTCTATTACTTTAATCGTTTTTTCTTCACATCACACCCTCTCAATTACAATTCAAAATATTCACAAATAGATCGATGAAACAATTCAATATCAGAATCGTACAAAATATTGTCGCGTAGCTCTTTTAGTCGTATTTTTTCTCGATGTCGGATAACGAGAAGAAATCATAAAATTTATGTATTTTTAGGGCTTCTAGAATACCCTTTGAAATAGACAAAAAAGATATGGGGACAAGACAACGGATACTTAACGTCCGATATTACATCCACACACATCTACACACATGTACACACGTACATATTTATGTTATGTATATAGGAAACTGATATGTAGAGAACGTGCTGGTATTCTAAGTCAATCGATTTTTAGGGGTAAAGACCATCGTCTCAACTCACTGGCACTATTTGTTATTCCTTATCGCTATAATGGGGAGGAACTGGATGGTATTCATACGAATAAAAGTGAGTGTGAGCAGGAGAGAAAGAAAGCGATATCGGAAAAAAATAATGCTGGTGCTCATGAAAAAAATTCTGGTTACATTCTCACGCAGATCACGACATTCTTCCACATTTAACATCCATTTCAATAGATATTAACAAAGTGATAAAACTGTCATCGACATTTTTTTTCTATCAGTACGGTCGATAAAATTGTCTTTGACAAATAAAGTGAAAGAGAAAGACGAATTTATAATAATAACCAGAAAAAAAAATTCGTTAGAATAAATAAAGTAGAGAGCAATAAAATAAATCAAGTGAATTTCATCCGAAATGAAAAAAAAAGAACAGAAATTCAATCAAGTTGGACACCAAATGACATCGACGTAATTTTTTTTTCTCACGTATTTTCTCTCATTCGCTCTTCATTTCGTTCATGTACACTCTATGTCTATAGATGTATATACTATGTACACATATATATACACATATATATATATATATA
>JABMBR010005751.1:0-13569 GCA_018881525.1 Meteorus sp. PSUC_FEM 10030008
ATATATATATGTAAAGGTATATAAAAACACAACACGACAACCACATCTCTCGCTTTTTTTATCCCTCTCGATTCCTCTGTGTTCGTCCGATACCCTCTCTGTGTGTTGGCACGTTTATCGTGTGCGGCGAGAATATCCCCAAAGTTCTGTGCACCAACAGTTATTTTATTGTGGCGTAGCCATGGTGCAAATAAAAGAGAAAAAAGAGAGAACAGAAGAATAACAGAATAAATCTGGTGAAAAAAAAAAAAAAAAAGGAGAAAATTGTACAAAACTTTTTTATTCAATTCTGTGCTTGAGGTGGAAGCTTTGACATATTTCATTATTTTACCATTCATGGGTTATCATATTTTCATGGAGAATATCATGAATTAAAATCGATGAATCTGATTTGAATTTTACGGTATTTCCTTCACGAATTTGCAACGCTGTAGAGGAAATGAAAGAAATTTTTTTTGTTACTGATGGTCATATATATAGACGTTTATTATCAGGGTTATTTGTGTAATCAGTTTGACATGTTTCATTCAAAACACGTTCACAGATAATTATTTTATTTCCATTAAAAACCTCCCAATGAATAGAATAAAAAAAGCTCTCATGCTAATTTTATTTCACCATTACATCACAGATTTGCATTCTCCCTTTTTTTCTTCCTTTTCATTCTCATACACTGGACCTAATTAACACACCAACTTCATATCTCTACCAATGTTAATTAAACATTTTATATCCCACTACTTCTACTCCTTGTCAGAAAAAAAAAACAGCTCGAACCAATCTCAAAAATATTCAACCCACATCTGCATCAAACAAACAACTGAATCAACAATAATCATAAAATTGTGAATAATTCTCTGTATCAATTCAATTATTAAAATTACATCGTACTCATGGCGATCAATCCAGACCTCCCTTTTATCAAAAAAAAAAAAAAAAAAAAATTTGTAAGCAAAGTATCACAGTAATTGATCACTACAATAATCACTTTCATATGACAATTACAAACCGGAATGGAGTTGTAGGAATTGAATTGTACAGAATGTTTATACATCGAGAAAGTTGTATTGCATTGTAAATGACTGGTCGCCTGAGGCGACTGATCGATATTCGACGTTGAAGTCGATTATCTCTGCTCATGCTTTAACGTATAAAATATACACTCGCTATATACTAAATATATACACACATTTGTCCACATATATTTCTATAGATCTGTACGTTAAACACGACACGCCAAGCAGCATTACAATTAATGACTCGCTAACTATATAGAGGTATGGACCCTCTCGGAATAGCAATCGATTGCACATTGGCCACGACCTGGCACCTGTCATGAATGTTCATGCTCTTCCCCTACTCAATCATCAACGTCCTTTGATCCATTCAAACGCGATTTTTTTCCTCCTTTTCATTACTCTTTATCTTTTGCATATTTTTTTTTCCCTTTCCTTCACTTTATATTATTTTTTATTTGTGAATTTTTCATTCTTCGCATTCAATACAGTTCCAAGTCACTTCAATCAAAATATCTGAGGTCACGTGTTCAATGTGTTGGTTGAGTGAGGCAACGACTGGTGAAGCCGCGCGCGAGACACTCGAATATTTTCGTCTCTCTTTCTCTCTTATATGTATATGAGACGTAGATGAAGAGTAAAGAGAAACGTTGTGTTGTGGTGTGTATAGTTGGGGAACACACGGTATCGCGACGCCCGTCGGCGTATTCAGTTACGTCCGGTGCGTCGAGGCGTCGAGACGCTTTTGTGTATTGTAATTCGTGGGTTTGAGTTAGGCGAAGGATGACGATGGTGATATAGGATTATTATTTATGGTGAATTTTTTTTGGTGGTACGTGTGTGTGTGTGAATTCTTTTGCTGTCCTACGTGAGTCTTGTTTGGAAGATGAAATTCGAAGAGGGGAAAATACGGAAGAAATTCACCCTTTCATATACTCATGTCAATTATGTTTTGTGATGTGGATAAAGTTTAATAAAATGTAACGACACGACATTTGGATTTAAATTGTGTTCTCACACATTTAATATTTGACATACCAAGATCAATTGTATAGATTGAATAATCAAAGTCATTTTGGGTGTTGTGGTTATGTCTTATGTATGAGTGGATGATGATGATGATAATGATGATGATGATGAGAAAAGGAGTATGACATATGAGTGATTTATTTTTTCACATTGCTCCATCTAGTGATTGACGAAGAGAAAATGAAATAATAGTCACAACATGTGTCCAAGTGTCTCATCATTTATTTATTTTTGAGTGACAATCAAATTTACTAAAATCTGTCACCGTCGCTTTTTATAATTTGAAAAATGTACCGGTTGACTTGTTGGAAAAAATTTAAGAAATTATAATATATTTAATTAAATATGTTTTCAAAGTGGATTATTTCACCTTTGTTGGATTTATTTATTTAATTTGAAATGGCGTGCATTAAAGCGCCAAGATCAGTACGAAGTTCTTGCGATGACATCAAAGCAGATTCAACTCGAAATATCGTTCAGGTATATTCAAAACTATTGAACATCATTCACATTGTTCCAATTCTTTCAATGTTCAATTTTACACCAATAAATTGTCGATGAAACAAAATGAATCTTTTAAAATCCTCTGCCGACAATTTCAATTGCTAATTAAATGATTCAATGAAATAAATCACTGAAGTGTTTAAAAATAATTCACAATATTTGTTGATATAAAAATTAAACAGAGAATTTTTCACGGAGTCAAAATTACAATGTGAATAATAATTTTCACGTCAGTTTCAATTTTTTATTTGAAAATAACTCGTTTAAGAATACACAATGGAGTTAAAGTAGATGGAACAAGAATTATTATCGTGGTAAATCGAGAATCATCAGACATAACCATTGTGTTTGGTTGCTTCAACCATAACGAATTTCATATGTGTAAGTCTCATGGGAAAAATCTCATCAATTGGTCACGTGTCACATCACACGTGTCAGCCAGTTTTATTTCCCCAATATTAACACATTGTGATTTAACATTTTATTTATGTACCACCATGAAAATTAAATAACGAAATTACATTGTAATATTTCATCGATGTCACAATTGTGAATGACTTTTATATTTACATTGACAATACCACAATGAGTCTATATAAATAATGAAACTAGATTGACTATAAAAATTTTATCTATTCCATTTGTACAAGTCCATGACCTCTTCATTGATCAAAGTTATCTATCATTAATTCTCTATTTAACGAATCCCATTGATCGTAATCGTTATTTAATATTTTTAGATCTACACCGACTGGGCCAATCATTACCTCGAGCGTGGTGGATGCAAACGACGAGTCACTGACCTTCAAGCTGATCTTTGCGACGGTGTCCTGCTTGCCGATCTTGTCGAGGCAGTCAGTGAGTATTTATTTTTATCATGTTCTTTTACACAATTGTTTATATATTTTTAATTGGATATCACGACAAATATCCATTTGTTCATATGATAATTATTTGAATACAGTTGAAGAACAAAAATGTAATAATAAAAATAAATAAATGGATAAAATAGTTTTACCAATGCAAACAAGATAACGGTGCTGTCTTGATTTTATGATGCGGCGTCACTTTGGTCTTCACTATCTGATAATTACCGAGAATAAGTTGAAAATTTTTTGTGAATACATTTATGATGAAGAATATGTAGGCAAACGGTCATGTGCAATTATGGACGTTAGACAGTTAATCGTGTTTTGTATAGATAGAAATGTGTGTTTGTGTGCTCTGTTGATGGAATGAAAGATGGAACGAATTAATATCAAATGCCAAGGTGTCGGTGGCACGAGTCACGTGTCACTTGACAACGTATAGCACGTGCTTCACGTCACATATAATATTTACTTTGCATAACTTTTTAGTAAACTGTCGTGGCTAATGAAAATCTAAATTCTTTTCATTCATTCGTATAATTTGTCATTGTACTTCCTTTCGGTATTTCTTTTCTAATTGTTAACTGTTGATGAATGTTGATTGCAACACTCTTTCGGTCTGTCTTTTTGGTCAATTTACGTCTTTGTTTTTTTTTTTTATAGCCAATCAAAAGGTGATTGACGTTAACCGAAAGCCGAAAAATCCTCAACAGATGGTGAGTAAAGAATTTCGATAATTTTTTATTATCAATTGTGATGATATTGTTTATGATTTTGTAACATTTTTGATTATTTAATCATCAAAATGAGATAGTTCAACGGCTGTATCAACATTTATTTTGCACTTTAATGATTATTTAATTCTATTTATTGCTACAGTAAAGAGATAAAAATTGAATTCCTACAAAATTGAAGAGAAAAATCGTGTAAATTCCTAATTAATCAAGAGAGTGTCTGTTTCTCGCATTTACACCGGAAATTATTGTATCACATAGAACCTCTGTTTCTCCTCTTCAGTACGATGAGCAAGTCGAGAGAGTTTGAAACTATTTTTAAATATATAATTCAACTTGTGCATCATATAAAAGATGTAAAGAAAAAAATTCATCAAGAGTTGATTTTTCACCCATCTCATTGCAATATTTTTCTTTTTTCTCATTTCACAAAACGAAAAATAATTTTTCTTTCTGTGTTTGCTGTCCAATTTTGTGGTTGTCGCGGGTGGATTTTCCCTTCGCAAGTCTCATCTTTCTCTCACTCTCACTATTCACCATTACCTCAACTTTCGTCTTTCTCTTTTTCTTTGCGTGCTATAATTAAATGAGCGCCGCACAAGAAAAGGCGAAACGCAGTGTTTTGCTCACAGCGCAAACACATCTAGTTCCAACACACGCACGTTACAATTCAAAGTTTGTCGTTTAAAATTCATATTGAATTAATAATTTGTCATGGATGTTGGTCCAATATATTTTGTATCGTGCAACATGTTTGGTATCGTTGGTGCGGTTTTTGTGGTGAGACATTTATAATGACACATGATGATTTCATTATAATTTTCTTTTGTATTCATTTCTTTGATGAAACATGTGAGGAAGTGGTTAGGGCAGTCATAAATATTATAAATAAATAGATAAATAAACGGATGAATTATAAGAATAATAGATAGGGTATATAGGTTGACCGGAAATGTGTACATATGTGTCATATAATATATATTCATATGTGTACATATATTCCGTTGGAAAAACCGGGACGTGGGTCCGCGCGGTCTATTTCTATTTCGTGGATACAGAGTGAGAGAGACATTTACTCGCACCACCACACAAGAAAGATAGTCACCACCGATGACTCACTTGGGTATTAGTCAAGCTATACTGACGACTTTAACGACTTTCCAACGATAATTTATAAATAAAAAGTTCATCTCTATATAATGCGCTATATCCGATTATGAATAAATATATCGATATTTTATTTCGTAATATATTTTCTCAAATCATTCACTGGTGAATGAAAAATTGTCACTGCTCAACCGTGAATAATTACTGTACAATTTTATAATAAAGCACAGTGATTTTATTCATTGAAATGAAAATGTGAATTTATGAATTTTTTTTAAAATGGGCGAGAGATCATCGTAAATACTTTCGAATTTTTTTCCGCATAAGTCGTACACACTTCGAGGATTATTTGTTGATTTTTTCAAGTGATTGTTAAAATGTCGTTTTTTAGTTTTATGAGGAACGAGAATTTTTATTGATACTTAACGAGGCATTTTATGGATGTTTATTGTTAGAATTGGGTGAGAATGTTCAACGTAGTTTGAAAAAGTTTCAAATTCTGTTGGAAATCTTCACAGGAATAAAAACACCGACTAGTATTGCATGAATTGGTGAATCGTGACAGAACAACACAACAGGAGAGTAAGAAGAAAAAAAAAAGAGAATATGGAGAAAATCGTAGATTGTTCAGTGGAAATATTTTTAGTTCAAAGCGCGTGTCTTGTATTGCCTCTAAACGTTTACCTCATTCTACACAATACAACTTGAAAGAACGACCACAGGTGGTCTTGTGTTCCCTCTGCACATACATACATATAAGTATATATATTTAAAGAAAAAATAAAAAAGGAAAATAGACTGCGCGGGAATAAAAGCGAAAGGTGTGTCCAAAATTGTTTACTTCCTTTTCTTTGAATTTGTGTCACAAAAAAAAATTGATAAAGAAAAAGAGAAAAAATTGCAAAATCCATTGTGCAATGTTCTTGAATTTATTGTGAATTTATTTTTTTTTTTCATTTTTTTGAGTTGTTTATTTATTTACTTCTGTTGATTTTATCAATTGTGTGTTATTGTTGATGCAACATTGAATGATTAAAATTGATTCGTTGATATGGTGGAGATGTTCACATCAATACCACCCACATATGTGAATGAGTAAAGTATATAGATTGATTGGTCGATTTATAATCCGATGGACGTGTTTGCTTGCCAATCCCTGAGGATCAAGTGGCCAAGTATAAGGTACTACATAACGGTCCAATAAAGACATTGCCAGCGGTCCGGCCTTTTCCACGATCCCCCATGACCCCCCTCATCTCTTTTTATTTCACTCATTTTCTATTGCTCTGTTCATGTGCACTGTCTTGATATCTCGTGCAAACCAAACACATCATTTTCTCTTTTACAATTATTTTTCTCTTCCTATCATTGTGAATGTGTGAACGCTTGATGTTCAGTTTGAGCTATAAATATTCTGCATTCATCGACCATGTGAAGTAATAATAAAACGCTACGATGTTAATTACCGTGATTAACTATTGACTTGTAGAAAAAATATTTTCTCGTGAGTTCATTCAATTTTATTCCAATTCGCAGGATATGATTTGACGTTTGAGTAGTGGTGGATAATTCTTAGGATAAAAATACTGAAATTTATGTGCAAAAAATATTTTTTTTTTGTGTTTATGTGTTGTTTGATATTGCAGTGAGTGAAGTTAAATTTTAAATTTATTGCTCAAAGAATAATTATTCTCGAAAGTATTTATATAAATTATTTGTAGATATAAACAATTGGAGAAATTTTTTTTGTGTGTTGTTGTTATTCTTTGCGTTAGCAGGTCGATTGATAATTATTTACCCCCCAACAAATGAACGAAAAAATTTACTAAATTGAACGAATTTTGTTATTATTCGACTATTAGTTTTTGCCACTTGATGAAATGTTGATGTAAAATAAAAACAGGAGAACGTTCCCCACATTTATTGTTGCAATGATAATGATGGCAAAAATACGTGTGAGACAAGTTGCAGGAAAACTTTTTAACGTACCCGAAGTTTCTTGAAAATTACGTTGAATAAAAAAAAAACGTGTAACGACATTCGAGACATCCAATGACTTTGAAAAAGTGTTGTGAGGACAAAAAAACACGTTTGAATTTCCAAGTATTATATTACAGTGAAGTAAATTATTCTTGATTTTACCTGTAGCCATCAATATCAGTGTAAAATATCATATAACATCCTCAACATTTATATCTCTTGGAAAATGTAATAAATCAAAATAATATAATTATTTCTCAAAGCTTCCTTGAATAAATCTTACTGTTGTACATCTCTGAGAGAAAAATATTGAAATAATAATACAAATTGAAATAAATGTGGGAAAAAAAACGTGGTCATTGACTGTGTTGGTACAAAGAAACTTCTCCAACAATTCATATGAAAATACGTGATCTTGATAATATCAAAACTCGGAATACAAAGTCGATTGATAACTAAACAACAATCAATAATTGCCAAGATAAAATTACCGAAGGTTCATTAAATTATCTACATCAAGAGCGAATGAAGAAGAAAAAAATAAAAAGGAAAACCGGTGAATGTTTCTTGACTTTTCCGCACAGTCTCCGAATTTCCAAATATATTCACAAGAGTGACAACACTCGACCCTGTCAAATTTGCGTCAAATTCTTTGAAAAAAATTTCGAGAAATGTTGATAAATCTTGTCTGTATACCTGGTCAAGTGTCTAAGTCACAAAGTATCTTTTCTTTCTCATTCACTTGGTGTCATCCATCCTCAACAACCATCACCACTGCCAATTCCCCCACTGCGTTGAAAACAATTCTTTCAGTACAGCGACAAATTCTCCTCTCCAACATCTTTCTCTTTTCAACTTATTCATATCCGTAGTAATTACGTTTCACAATGTACCTTTCTTAGCGTCCCTCACGCCTGTAATTCTCTTCATGTCGTTCATTTCAACCTGGATCTCATACACCCTGTGGAAAATTCACGCTCACCACCAACGAAGCAACACTACCTACCTCTCTCTACTCTTTCTGGCCAATTGCTTGTGTGGCTTATGTTATATAGTTATATACTTTACCTTCCATATACCTACCGGTCGCTTGCGTTGAGATCTCTTACGTTGAGTTTAGTGTCGAGTGAGTGCTTCAGTAGCGCGGACGCGCCAATACATAAATGTACATACTCGTTGCACTCTCAATTCGCCTCCACGTGATTCACCAACCATTCAATTTAAATCAAATTCAACACAAAAATATTAAACATAAATAATTAAAAAAAAAACTTCTCGACATAATTACAGACAATAATCAAAACATTCGAAATAATTTGTTAATTCACCAAATAATTTTCATTCATAAAAATTATTTTTCTCTTTATCTTTCGACAAATCATTTGGCCTTTTCGTCTACAAAGAAACAAAGTACATGAGTCAATGTATAAATAGTTACGAAATTATAATTGGCACATGACGTTGTACATTGCACGCATATATATAAAATCATACAGGGATATAAAACAATATCGCGTGCGTCGTTAATCGTGATAAGGATTTATAGGTGGCGATTTGTGTGGATATATATTTAATGCAATAAAGAGAAAGAGGAAAATGCACAGTGAAGTATTACGTGAGAGAGAAAAATTATGAAACATTGCCAAGAGATAAAGATGAAGAGCTCCAAGTGCTTTTCAACATCCAAGAAAGACTCAAGTGAATGAGTAGAAAAAAATTTTTTAATTTATCTAGTCAATAGCTACATGTTTATGAATTAATTTTTATTTCTAAATTATCATTAATATTCATGAGCACTTCATTCTTATATCATCAACAAATACTTTAAGAAAAGTGATGAATGTTAAATGCAAAAAGTGGATTTATACAAACAGAGAAGAACAAGTTACGTCGGTGTAAAAATCTCGCATATCAAGTGAACGATACATTACAGTGTAAACGATATGCAGAACGATTAATCGTCGTGGTAGAGAATTTCTCACCTCGACCTTTCCCCATTTGCAGGGAGTGAATAGTGTGGATAACAACAATAACAATAATATCACTAACAACAACAATAACAAATGCAACGTATTTATATATTCAAGTAAAGACAAAATTTAGAGAGAACGATGTGTTGAATTTATAAATAGAATTGTGTGGACATTCAAAGTGATATTTTAGCTTGGACAATTATAATTGACGACAGGCGAACAACAGCTTGTGAATTCTTCGCGGGTTCAACACAGAAAACCAGAAGTTATAGTCATATACAAATTCATATATTTATATATCTGTATATATTTGAATTTATATGTGGATGTTTTTATGTTTACTCTTTTAACGAGTGGCAACCTTCGACCGATTGAGAGAAACTGTGAGGTCTAACGACAAGCACAAATCTTCATGGAATATATTTACTCAATATATATTTATAAATATACACACATTTTATTTTTGTATTTGTGTGTGTGGGGTGAGTGTGTGGGGTGAGTGTGTTAATAGTGAGTGATTGTAATGAAGAAGAAGGAAGAGAATTGTCGTGACCTGATTAGAGGACAAATTTTTTTCATCCACTTTGTTGTGCATTTTGTAATTTAATGTGTTTCGTGGAATTTTTT
This sequence comes from Meteorus sp. PSUC_FEM 10030008, assembly GCA_018881525.1. Lineage (NCBI taxonomy): Eukaryota > Metazoa > Arthropoda > Insecta > Hymenoptera > Braconidae > Meteorus > Meteorus sp. PSUC_FEM 10030008. Next base: position 9,840 of record JABMBR010005751.1, read on the forward strand.
AAACTGGACTTTCTTGATTAATCTTGAGGTAAAAATTTTTATTATCTATAGATTCATATTAATATTTTTTGCGGTTTTGTTCGTATTATTATTATGCACTGTACTTGCTTGAGTGTTTTACCATTTTGAATTTTAAATTGATGGGAGTGAAGTGGAATGGCTTGCAGAAGTCGTTCAAGTAAATTCCACGGCTTCCGGGTTTCAAGGGACAAAAAATTCTTCACTATTTTTTTGTTGTTGATGTTTCTTCCCCTTCGTAATAACTTGAAGATGTAGAAGTCGTCGGGATTTTTTAATTGAGTCATTTATTATATTTAATATTTGTTTTTCTTTTTATTTTCACTTGGAGAATTTCGTTATGTGTTTTATTCACTTTTGGTTTCATGTTTGTATGGCATTATCGACATTCCGAATGGTGTAGAAAAATTAATATACGTCGTGTAGATTAGATCAGTACGAGTGTGCGAGCGAGGGAGGGAGAGAGAGAGAGGAATTGTGACGCGGGCAGTTTTATGTATTATAATAGTTGTAGTGGTACTGATGTTTTTTTTTATTCTTGTCATTTTCCTTTATTTTTCCTACGGTCGAGCATTGGCGATACTACAAAGTGCGCGCCGGCAAACTTTTCTCTCGCTCTTTGTCAAGAGTATCTATCCCAATGGATTGCCGATGGTGCTCTTTGGTGCGACGATACGGCGTCGTTGTCCCGCCTTTGTCGCTTATCTTTTGACCACACGGATTCCAAGACTTCCGGTTATCGAGCAAAATTATTTACAATTTATATCTCTTGGGGTTTTTAAATCCTTCAGAACTATTTTTCATTCCAATATGTCGTGCTTTTGATATTTGGTGAGGAGGAAAGGGAAACTGAGATGATGATGGGTGTGTAAATTTTCTTTAGATAACAAAATGATTTACAAATATATTCTCAATGTCATGTGTTGAGTGTGAATAAAATCGATTGCATTACTCGGCTGTGTCTGTTGTCGTTGTGTCTCGGCGCGTTTGTATAATTTCAATCCTTTAATAAATTCATGTAGAACTCGTGGACTATTTTTTTTTTGTTTCTATCATTCTTGTGTATGGTTTGGAACTTGATACCATGGATTAGCAAATTCCCTGACTTCCGAAGGCGCGCCAGTTAAATTTGTATTTGTAACTTATAACATATAATCCATCGCACACGAGATTATATGTAAGTGTTTGGTAGTTGGGTGGTCGTGTGCGCATTTGTATAGATATCTCTACATTCATTTCCTTCTTTTCTTTTTTTTTCCATTCCTACTTTTCTCAAATCGATGTTATGAAATATATAGGGACTGAGAAATTTGTCGTCCTTCAGGCGAACTATCCAAACGGAACGAATTCTGTCACACCCGTACATGAACTTTCCCACAGAGAAAAAATTAATTTTCCAATTTTGTCATAACTGTTGGAAATATTTGATATGAATTTCGTTACGATTTTTCCGATGTTTCTTGAAATCATTAGAAAATTCATATTAAATCAATTTTTAATTGATTTGCACAATTTTCTTTTACAACTTTGGTAGAATGGATTAACTCAATGTGATTATTGTCCTGTCATAAAGTTAACGGTTCATTATTTTCATTGCATCTTTTATTTATTTGATACTCAAATGGTTACGTCAAATGTACGTAACATGATGGAATTCTTTTGGTTGAATTTTTTATCATAAAATTATCATCGATGATATTGTAAAATTAATGAATGAAAAAAGAAAAAATTGGAAAGGTTCCCCTCGACTCAAGTCAATTAATGAATGATTTTTTATTTTGTTCATTCATTCAATCAATAAAAAATACGTAGGTACATAGTGATGAAACGTTAGCGAGGTGGGACAATTAATGCCAAAGGCGTACACGATATGATACTCATATAAGTACCAAGCGTGACGATGAACGTCACACATGCTCAATTAGTCAGTCGACGATGTATCATCGTTGGGTTTTATACCACGTACAAAAAAAGAATCATGAACACTCATACAAATTCAACGATACCCAAATTTAATCTTCATTTATACATACACACATTTCCCTTTCATCATGACCTTCATGCAAGGTCTTTTTATCCATCCAACATTTCTTATTCATTTCCTTCACGAAAAATAAAAATAATAATCTCAACTCTCTTTGTTTTGTTTCACAAACGAAAACACGACACAAAAGTATCGCACAAATTTTACTAGGAAATTGTCAATTGAGGTGAATTAAATTTATGATCGATGCTTTACCGAATGACTGTGAGACACTTCTGAGAAAATTTTACGCAAGAAAGAATAAAAGTAGAAAGTATAAATCAAATATCTCGTCGAGTGTTTTAATGAATGGGATTTTTAGTATCTGACAATGGACAATGGATTTATGCGTTTATGTCGATGACATTTTCGCCCCATGTATGATTATAAAATATCCATAGATATACATTATATATATTTATTTTCGTATATATACAGTGCTGAAAGGTGTGTTGAAGTTGAAACGCGAGCACTACACAATATTAAATACGATGTAGAGAGTTAGAGTCACGCTGAGATTGCGCAACGCAAATTGTTGGAGGTCCTTGGCACTATTCGCACGCGAGTTTCCCTCTGAGATTTTACATTTATATATAGATATATTCAATATACAAATACAAACACATTTATGTGTTTATATACACAGATAAGAATTGTTTTAATATTTGACAGAGGTTTCTTCCTGTCTTCCTCCTATAGGCGTATACGCTCACAATTTAAATACATTTGACAATATTATTTTCACTTATCTTAACCCAATCGTTGGTATGCGATAATTCTTATCAATATTGCATGTTCTCCCATTGTTTTTATTAGTCTATATGTTATTCCACTGTATGACGCATACCTATATTGTTGTTTATTCGCAAGTGTTTGCAGTATTAATGATAATTGCGTTGACATTGTCGTGAAAGTGAGAGTGAGTTGGTAAGTGATGTGAATCGGATTAATTATTCCTTCGCATTTCGTGTGTTCTCGATTCACATTGGGTTGAGAACTGTTGGAAGATAACGTTCGTGTTTGGCCTTGGTGTAATTCCATTTTCTCTCTGACAATTCCATCTCAATCTTCCTCGTTGATTCGCTTTGTCAGATCAATATTTACACAATGTCTGTGAATGACTACTTTAATAATTAATGTAATTACAAATTTCATTGTTACAATTATTGGTTTGATTCGATGACTTTTATTGTGTTGTCATTGGTCTCTGATTAATCGATTTAACTCTCTCTGAAAATTAATAAATCAGCAGAGGGAAAAGTTGCGGAAAAAATTTGGGTACATCACGCACCGAACTTGAAAGTCATTACGATTTTTTATCCTCTTCTGCATTTATTGTTTTTCATTTTATTCGTCAGCCTCATTTTTCTTGTCAAGCACACGCGAGCATTTTTTTTCTCCAATTTTTTTTTTTCATGTGTATATTATTCTGTGTTTTTTTGTTTTTGTTTGATTTTTTTTTTTTTTTTCTGTGATCACCACCGTTACATTCCGCGTATGCAGTTCACACGTTTTCCCAGTTGCCGCGAGGACACGTTGTCCATTTTTATTACTCACAACAACCTGACGCGATAAAATTAATTTATTAAGTTTTAAATGTAAGTGTAAATGAGAATTCTTTTGCCAGTCGCGCTTAAAGTTTTATTTATGATTTTGTATATTTTTTGTTTTTTTTTTTTTTTTTTTTTT
>JABMBR010005752.1:0-13564 GCA_018881525.1 Meteorus sp. PSUC_FEM 10030008
TAGCCTTTTTCATCATTAAAATTCAATTTACTTGCAATTAGCAGAGTCTTGGACATTTTCCATTATTACCTTTGCCCATGGCATTCCTAACGGCTCTATTGCTGGCTGCATACGAACGAGTCTAGTTCACGTATACAACTTTGATTTGATTAATTTTTTGTATAAAATTCAAAACAAACGAGTTTTTTAATAAACTAAATTTCACCCCCCTTTCTTTTTGAGTAAAAATCGAAAAATATAAAAAAATATCAATCTTACGAAAAAACAGTTCAAGACAAAGCTGTAGGAAATTCAATTCTGAACAACTTTGATTCAAGCCAGTTTTCATGTCAAATTGAAAACAAACGAGTGATTTGAAAAACAAAAATTAACCCTCAAATTCAAGATGGCGGATAACGCAACAGGGCGCGGATCCCGAAAACCGAAATTTAAACTCCAAGACCTCTTCTAACGAATTCCGAAAGAAAATTTCTACTAACATTTTTTTCCGGGTTTGGCCCTTTTTTTCACAATTTGACTGGACTAGATAACACTCCTATTTAATGAATTAGTCGGTCAAACAGTTGTGGTTTTGGCATTGAGAACTCATATTCTTGCCTTTGTTAATAAGTCTTATTCTAAAAGCAGATCTCAGCAGACTGAATGTTCATGAATTGACGCAAATCTTATTTCTTTTCTTATAACCGGGACAACTCGATCATAACATCAGTTCTGAAACTAAGAGATAGAGTCTTCTCTTCAATAGAGGGTATTAATTTTGTGAATGCAACACAAAAAAATCTTTTCCTCAATTCATTTATTGCAACATTGATACATTCTAAATTCATTGATACAGAGGAAGGAAGAATAAAATGAACTTCGGGTAGAACAATAAAATACGATGAAAAATAGAGGTGTCCAAGTTGCTTGCCTCCACCTCAGTCAATACTCCAAGTTTTCAGTACAAATTAGGAGCAAATAGTGCAGAAATTATTCCTATATTAATCTCGATCTCGACTTGTAGTCAATTTTCCGCAGAATTTCTCATCGAATCCTTTCAAGGTACATCCGCTTTTTCAAAAATGATAAAGCTGAAAGCCATCTCAACTCTATGGTTCTAATTGTATGAACTACAACCCTCAAACATTGAAAGAATCTAGTGTGAATTTGGAGTATGAAAAATGTATTCAGCAATTGAGTTTGGCATGATGAAACATTCCTGAAAATTTTTTTACCCTTTTACATCATTCAAGATCACGAGCTTAAATATATTGGAGGTATCAAACATATGTTGGAAAGCGGCGCCTTTTTCATACCCCTTCCACTCATGCTGTTTGTGTTTTGAGACTATAGTGATTCTAACCTCACTTTGTACGTTTATGTTACGTTTTAACTTCAACTCATGTTTGTGGCTCTCGTATTCTACAAATTTCATCAATGACGATCGAAAATAGTAGAATCTGTTCGTTAATGAATCAATAGATGAAACAATAAAGTTTCAAACTGTAGATCTTTAAGGCTAATGACGCCCATTGCGTTTAGTACAGTATAGTTGTTTCTTTCCATTACAGGAGGTCCGTAGCCAATCTGAGTCGGGCAGCACGACTCCGGGTATGCTGATAGGTCTTGAGGAATGTTACGTATGAAGCGGCTGGCTGTTATATAGGTATAGTATCGTCAGATGCCACCATATACACTTCTGGTACGCATTGAGCGACGATAACCTTAAAGTACCTGAGCCTGGACCTTTTTTGCTCCATTTCCTAACACATGCGTGGAAACCCCCCTAATTGTATCATCTGTGGTTATGACAAACGAGAAACTGCAGGTTTGTGTACAAATAATATGGAAAATAAGGAAAATACTTGAAAGTATATTGTTGTTTATTGTATTCCTTATAGATAAATCATCAGCATTGTTGGAGGAAAAAAGAATCCATGAAATTAACCGAGAAGATGTTCACTATATACGATGATACTAGAGCAACGCAGAAAAATAAAAAGAGAATTCATATAGATGACAAGGATAGGGAGAGAGATATGAAAAAACCAAAAATTAATGATGAGGACACAAGAAATGACAGAACTCCAGACACTAAACTTTCGCCAGATAAGGTAATATTTTGGTTTTTGGTTCTGCCATAACGTATTACATACGTAACTAATCTAAGAGAATATTGTAAGCAAAAACATCACAATTATGAATGCTAGGCGCAACGATATTTCATATTTCACCATCATCGGGGAAAATATTTGAAGAGACTGATTCGCAGATGAACTCATCTATATGTTGAAAGTACTTCAGACGTTATTGGGTCAGGAAAGCAAAACATTTGCTTCACAATTATTCTATACTCATATACGAATTATAGAGGATGCTAAGAATTGGTCCGGAGTACTACTGGCTTGTAGATGTTCATGAGAAATGTATCGAGACAGTACTCTGTGAACTACCAAGATCCTCTGAACAGATTATTTGAGTTTTTTGCATGAATTCTGTTTGTTATATTCGAGTATGGTATTGCCAATGGTGAACACCTATAATTGTTTTCACCATATTATCGTTGCGTAATGCGTTTTTGTGTGACCTGAATCTTTAATTGCATATGTGAATGATGTTGTTTCGTACTGCAATAGGATCAATGTGGCGATACATCGATCTATTGCACTCATATCGACCGTTGACGGCAGCCCACCAATCACCTTTGGGCATTCGCGAAATTTATGTGCATAGGGCGCTGATTAAGGATCTGCGCATTAAGGCGACATTAAACAATGTTCATGTATGGCTTATCTCACCCTTGTACGTTCATTATTGTACTTCTCCCCATAATCTTGAATTTCTCACGTGGTCAAGGCGTACGTACAATTATTGCATAGCTCACATACTTGACCACGAGCTCAATTACAGACTTGTTCACATTGCTTAGCTCACTATTCAGAAACTCAACAGCCATCCAACGGTTACGTTTTGTTATTTTTTGATTATCAGAGTTATATTAACTTTACATTCATGTTCAATACTATAAACTACAATTGAGGTTATTAATAAATAAAATATTTGAAATTAGAAACAACAGATGTTAATACCCCAAACACTTGGTGTTGCAGATTAGGCAAATGATGGCGAATGCACAGAGGGAAATAGAAGAAAGGAAGTTAGCACTGAAAGCGATTAAACAGGATGATGTTCCGATAGTGAAACCAGTTCCACCAAAACCCCGTGAATCAGCACCGATAACTGATAATATGTATACTCAGAGTTCATTGAATAAAACTGATTCGGATAAAGCACGGAAAATTGCAGCACTCCAAGCTCAAATCAGAAATAAGTTGAGTTCGGGTTTACTGAACAATGTAAGTGTCCCAGATAAACCTACACCATTGATTCTTGATGAATCAGGTCGTACTGTTGATATTACTGGTAAAGAAGTTCAACTTACTCAAGTTGTTCCTACATTGAAAGCCAATATAAGAGCAAAGAAGAGAGAAGAATTCAAAGCACAATTACAAGCGTCCAAAGGGCCTGAAGAAATTCAAGATACTCATTTTTTTGACAACCGTATCGGTGTTAAAATAGCCACGCGTGGGAAACGTGCTCTCAAGTTCCACGAGCCCGGCAAATTTCAGCAGCTGGCTGATAGGATACGGATGAAAGCACAACTTGAGAAATTGCAGAATGAAATCAGTCAGATAGCTAGAAAAACAGGAATCAGTTCAGCAACAAAACTAGCATTGATTGCCCCAAAAACTGAAGCTTTAAGTGAGGATGTTCCCAACATCGAGTGGTGGGATTCCGTCATTCTAGCCAGTGGCTATCCGAATACTGATGAACCTACTCAGATCAAAAATGCGACAATCACTAATTTGGTGGAACATCCAACGCAAATAAGACCACCGAGTAAGTTTATGCGAATCTAACGACATTCATTATGCTTTGAACATTTAACCTTCTCATAAAATGTTTGATACACGCATTATAAATTACTGAATATATATTTTCCATTGCAGCGGATCCTTTGAAACCCATCTACATGCCGGTATTCCTTACGCAGAAAGAGCGTAGGAAATTACGTCGTCAGAATCGTCGTGAAGCATGGAAGGAAGGACAAGAGAAAATCAGATTAGGATTGGAACCGGCACCCGAGCCCAAACTCAGGATTTCAAATTTAATGCGTGTTTTGGGTACTGAAGCAGTCCAAGATCCTACGAAAATTGAAGCTCATGTACGACAACAAATGGCAAAACGATTGAAGGCTCATGAAGATGCGAATGCTGCTCGTCGATTAACTGTTGATCAGCGACGTGAGAAGAAGGCACGGAAATTAAGGGAGGACACAACATTGGGAGTCCACGTGACAGTTTATAGGTGAGGAAAATTTGTTCATTCCAACATCAGATAAAATTTTGTACATGTGTGATTGCTGGCGTAAGAACTACATGATTTTCAATGAACTCAATGAACATTTCTTGGATATGCTGTTTCAGGATACGAGACTTGTTGAATAATGCATCGAAGAAATTCAAAGTTGAGGCAAACGCAAAGCAATACAATTTGACCGGCTGTGTGATGCTATTCCGTGATTGCAATGTTGTGGTGGTGGAGGGTGGCGCGAAACAATTGCGACATTATCATCGTCTAATGATGAATCGTATCAAATGGGAAGAAGACGTAGTGAAAGACAACGATGGAAATGATGTGCCAAATAAATGTGTAGTTGTGTGGCAGGGTACTAGTAAACAACGTCATTTTGGTGATATAAAATTCAAAGTTTGCCCAATTGAAAAAATGGCGCGTGAACATTTCAAGAAGCATCAAGTGGAGCACTATTGGGATTTAGCATATAGTGGAGCCGTCCTTGATAATACCGATGAAACACGTTCATAAGAATTATTCTCATAAACTAATTGAAGTAGGAATTAATACACTATGAAAATAAACCTATAATAAAATGATTCTTCGTACGTATCATTTAATTATTAACGCACATTAACTTTGAAATGGTCGTGACCTGCATTCTCTTTTTCATATTTTTTTCTTTTTCAATAACGTCAAGAACATTCTCAAGCATGTGATAAAATAATCACAAATATGCTGATTGTCCATCTGTTAAAAAGATATGAAGAAGAAATAAAAGGAAAGATTGGAGAAAACATCGTTAGTGCCCGACTGTTGATGTACTTTACATAATATAATGCAATCGCTATATCTATCATTTAAATACATACATATACACCTATGCATGTGGAAGCCAGCATGCAGTCATGATCACTGAATTGAATCGAATCGATGATACAATATAGCGTCCTTGCCACCCACGACTCTTGACAAATGTCATCAGGGGACAGCTCACTGAGATGCTATGAGTGTATTTATGCGATCGATCATCATTCCTTTCGTATAGATAGAAAAGTTGTGCCCGCTGTGCGTGAGAGTCTGTACAATGCGATATTAAGTTTTGAAGGCATACATCTGTATTAGCATAATGTTATGGTGTTCGAGCGCTTGCTCAAGATATGATGCAAAAATCCGCTAACAGAGAACGATATGGAGAGCCCGCGTGGTGTTAAATCGAGGTAAAATACGTTCTTCATCTATCGATATGTTTTATGTCTTCATGTATGTCTTGGATTGCATGGAACAATACTCTTTATACAGCAATTTGCATAAATTTGTCTCTAAGTTATTAGATGAAATTATCAATTAGTCTTACTTTCTATCTGAATCTATTTTGTTCCCTTGTCTCTCACTTGTTAACAGTTCCCTGGCGATCATGATGATATTGATGATCATGATGGTGTTGGCGTACCGGGTGCGATCGCCTAACGAAGATAGGGAGAGAATTATCCGAGAACCCCACTCCAAGACAGAATGTGTGTTTCAATTCAGATGGATGCTTACATGTACTTTCGTTCCTTGAATGCCTTCTAGTTGCACGTTCCCGTACAACCAGTACAGTTCAAGTGGTATACTCAAGTTCGCGGGATTTCATTGAAATCTTGTGGATTCTTCTCGTTGTAATCAAGACGCGTGAAGTGTGAGAAAGTACTTTTGTTTCACTCTACAATCTGATTAAAGAGTAATTTATCCGACAGAATAATTTATATTTGTACACTCACAGACCTAGGATTATTTCAATTCCAATAGCAAGTCCTCCCGAGATGATTGTTCACGGATTATGGTAAGTTCTTATTCAAATCATGTAATGGGAACATAGCAAACGTTCAGTATTGATATGTATCCTTTCGTAATTATGAAACAAAAAAATTAATGATAAACATATGGTTTGAGACTTTGTTTTATGGAAACCGTATGTCGAAATTGAAAGAAGAAATTTGTAATTTTCGATTCGTATTGGCACACACGTTTCGACCGGCATAGATCACCGTGGGAGTGCAACAGAATTACGCAAGAGAGTCACGAGGAAACCAGGAAGGTATCGAAATGTCAAGTGTCATTGCCGGAGAAGAGATAATACGTATTGTCTGTCGAGGTCAAAATTCTGTGAGACCACGGCAATCGATTACTAACAAATCTAGTTTGTCATACATATCACGATACGCAATGAATGAAATTGCTGATTCAGGTATAAATAATGGCATCGCAAATGTACTGATGAGTTCGATTGAATAGGAAACACCCAATGCTCTCTTATCTCATTCAATGCGTCCTTTTATTCGACCCTTTCATCAGAAGTGATTCTTTCCACTTTCTATTCTTATTCATATTCGATAGGTTATCCTTTCTCTTGAGTATTGTGAATTGTACAACTCTACCACCGAAAATGTTGCTGGATCTAGACAGACGTGCCAATGACACAATGAACAAATACATGAGAACAGAAGAGGCAATCGTGAATTCAGGAACACAATTGACCAGAGGAACACCATCCTGGTATTTGGGTGCTTCGCATGAGATGTCTGAGGCTGCAAAGAATCTCTCCATTCAAGCATTGAGGAGTGAAACAATGTCAATAATGTTGGTGGAAGCATTGAAAATGTCACCGAAAGATGCTGTATCATTATTACCAATTGCAACATTGGGACCAACGATATGTTCTGTTGTCAATATATATGCGCAAACGACGACGGCGTGCAAAAGGATGAATCATCGTTATCGGACTTATTCAGGAAAGTGTAATAATGCTTTACATCCAACTTGGGGCGCTGCTCTAGAAGCCTACACGCGGATTTTACCACCTGAATATCAAGATGGTGTTTCTTTACCACGAATCAATTCACCTAGTGCAAGAGATATATCAGTGAATATTCATTCGAGTAATAATGACCTTAGACATCCCTATTTGATGGCTATGACTGCGCTGTTTGGTCAATTACTTGCCAATGACCTTGCACATACACCAAGAATGGTATTGCCTGGTAATGAGAGACTGAAATGCTGCGATGTCGAATATGAAAATTTCCATCCTGAGTGTTTTCCTATTCAAGCGAAAAATTCAATTGGTTGCATGGAATATTCCCGATCTGCACCCCACCCTGGTAATATCAACCAGGTACTGTTGATTGATCTACGTGTTTCCTTTCTTTCTATTCTTTTGATCTGTAGTTATTTCATATCAAATTATTATTTGCATATAGGGTTGTAAACTAGGTCCAAGGCAGCAAATGAATCAGGCAACGTCATTCTTAGACTTATCGACAATTTATGGTAGTTCAGAAGAAAGGGCTGAACAATTACGTGCAGGTGATGGTGGCTTGCTCAAAACACAACGCAAAAATTTGCCAATGGCATTACAGAGTTTTGAAAATTGCCGGAGTAATAGTAAATCACTACCGTGTTTCTTAAGTGGTGATTCCCGCATCAATGAACATCCTGGTATTGCTCTGATGCATATCTTATTTATGAGAGAACATAATAGAGTAGCTGAACAATTACGTAAACTCAATCCACACTGGAATGATGAAAAGTTGTACCAGGAATCAAGAAGAATAAATATAGCTGAGATGCAACACATCACTTACAATGAATTTCTACCAATTGTGTTTGGTGAAAGCAATCTTGATAGGTGAACTGATAGTCAATCATCTTTTATTCAAAGATTCAGACAGTTTTTGCTTATGTTATTATTATTTAAAATTCGAAGGTTCGATTTACGATTAACCAGTCCGGGTTACTTCACTGGTTATGATTCGAGAGTGGATGCTACTCTATCGAATGCCGCTGCATCTGCGGGGCTCTTCTTTCTTGCTGCTCTCACTCCCAAGACATTTGACCTCGTAGATTCACGAACAGCTATAAAATCCGGTGAAAGATCTCTGTTCTCATCTTTTTATGCGCCACAGGAATTGTATGAGGCTGGAGCAATAGATCGTCTGATTTCTGGTGCAACTGGTGAGTCCCAAGTTATTTCAGATAAAAGAATTACATGAGCTACCACAAATATTACAGACTGATGCATTTCAGCTGGGCACTCAAGAATACCGAAAGGACTGAATGAAGTTTTGATGCAAAGATACTTTCACGACGGGAAAACAAATGAAGAGCCGGTCGACTATTTCGCTCAAGTGATACAGCAGGGAAGAGATCACGGAATCCCTCCTTACATAAGATGGAGATTACTGTGTGATTTACCTGAAGTTAAAACATTTAATGATCTCGAAAGTACTATGAGACACGATGAAATTGAAAAACTGAAGAGGATTTATGGGTGATTATTATATAAGAGTTACATTGGAAAACTTTCCAAGTCAAATTCAATTTAATGATCAATAAATTGATTTTACAGCAATGTTGATGATGTAGATCTTGTGACAGGAGCACTATCAGAGGTGCCAGAGGAAGGTGCAGTAATGGGCCCGACCTTCCTATGCATACTCGGTCGGACCTTCAGAAACTTACGTCTCGGTATAATTAGATTGTTGATTCATGATGAAAAAAAATCGTAAATTGCTACCTGACTCAATTGTTTCTGATTACATAAAGACTAATTCAATGATCCTTGGTTACAGGGGACAAGTATTGGTATGAGAATGCCAACCAACCGAGCACGTTCACACTTCAACAGTTGAATGAAATCCGTAAGAGCACTATTTCAAAAATATTGTGTGATAATGGTGATAGGTTGCAACAGGTTCAACCACGAGCCTTCTTACTCAAAGACCCATTCCTGTGAGTTTTTGATCCAGTTATTCATTGACTTACCTTGGTCAAATCGAATGGCTCATGTTCGATATATTCTCCTTTCCAGCAATGAGATGAGAGACTGCTACACGTACCAAATTGATGGCATGGATCTCACACCATGGAAAGAAAAATCAAACTAGTTCAGATTTGCGTGTATTCTTTCTATTCAATTGCGCATGAAAAACAGGAAGGAATTGTGAACAGGGGTGCAACCAATGTCTCATCTCTTCCCACTTGTCTGACCATTAATTAATTTATTCAATGTTCTTTTTCTATATTTTTTTTCCTCCAAGTTTGAAAGTGATGTATAAAGAAGATGATTACGATGGAATCACTCACGGTTGATCCTTTCCAACCTTGACAACTACGTAAAGCCTTACCATTCACAAATAAACGACGAGTTCATATCAGTTCAAAGACATTCACTCTAGATGGATCATTGTGCCACAAAGTAGACAACTATCAGCACGATGTAATTCCAAATATCATAACCAAGCATTTCCACATGTATATGTGTGAATTGAATGGATTATTTGGTGTGACCGAATACAATTGACTGTAATATATTCGATTGCCTTGAGACAGATTTTGGAGATCCGGGTTCAAGAGTGCATTCTTCCTTCTTATTTCTCTCGCCGACTTATACGTTCACACTACATATTAAAAGAATATAAATTTACACTCGAGGTGCGGCGACAAGTTGTTTGCATCGACAAACAGCTAAATGAAATGTTATGATGTGAATCAAATCCACAGGTGTGATAGCTTGAGAAATTAATGTTCATAGTCGCAATTAAAATTCAGGAGGAATGTCAACCACCAAGAACTTGGTTTGATACTAACGAACTGAATATAATAATGAATATTCACGGAGATGGCTCTGACATTTAGTCACATCGACAACACAAGGTAGGAGTTCACGCAGCTAGTCACGATGGCGGCACTCCTCCGCCATCAATGAAAGTGATTTAAATGCTACCAGAATGTATATGAAAAGGAACAAAGCATGAAGCTTGTTTGACTAGAGGAAATAATAAAAAAGACCTTGATCCGTTGACCCGGTTAAATTTCTAATGTGAATGGCAAGAATGGGGAGAAAGTTGTGTACGATGATGTTCGCCCGTTCGAGAACAATGCAGCACGATGGCACCATACCATACTTGGTGGGGCTTTTACCGCATATATCATTTCAATTGGGAGCTGGTAGAACATTGTAATGAACTTAACTATTGATACGTCAGTTCGAAAACTGAACATAGGTAGATCACATTAATCCGGATACTCCCTTCACTCTGATCTCCGAAATTTATTAAACTATTATTAATACTATTGCATGAACAGTAGATGATGAATTTATATTTATAATCGACAAAGTACTTTGACCCACTCTCGTTTTCTTTGTATTGCATATATTATTACATACGTTACCTGTCATCGTTGCGCAAGATCACAAGTTTCTTGCTTCAAATAACAGACACGTGATTGTGCATATCTCTGTTGATGATCAATATTATGAATAATTAAATAAATGAATAAATATGTGTTGTAGATCAAAAAAAGAAAATCATCATAACAAACTCATTTATTAAAGTACTAAAAGGAAGATTGAAATTAACAAAATCGAAAAATTACACATAAATACCAAAATAGTAAGGACAGAATAAGTTGTAAGAAAAAAACCAAGAAAGAAAAAGAATTGAGTACGCTTGAATGTGTCTTGGTAATGAACAATAATCATTCTTCGTATAATTGAAGAGTACTCTTGATGTTCTTGATGTTCAGCTTTTAATCTAAAAAACTATCATTAAGAAATAAAGTTTATATATGTTGGACGGGGACGTGTGAGTGAGCATAGGACTTTGGGTATATTGTATGTGAGGGTAATATTCATTTGGATTTATGAAGCGTCGTCACGGCAGCATAATAAGGATTTTTCTCAGACAACAATTATTCATGAATATCCATGAAAGAATCGATCTATTTTATAGCATTTCATTTCAAGAAAAAGGAAAAAAGTGACTTATAATTATAACAAACACGTCTCAATTACGAAGGAGGTTCACGTACACTCAACGCTCGCGCATCGTCGCGCTACAAACCATTATATCATTCATTTTATCGCCATTCTTATTTGCTCGCTATTTCTCATGCTTGCAATGTGTTTTTATTTTCTTTCAGCTTCGCATTCATTTTTGCATCATTTTCTTCGCCATCATCAATGACTGCTCGTCACTATCGTGCCACTCTCATTCATGGCTTGTCGCTCGTTATACCATTGTTTTGCCTAGCGTACATCATTCT
Source organism: Meteorus sp. PSUC_FEM 10030008 (assembly GCA_018881525.1). Lineage (NCBI taxonomy): Eukaryota > Metazoa > Arthropoda > Insecta > Hymenoptera > Braconidae > Meteorus > Meteorus sp. PSUC_FEM 10030008. The sequence continues at coordinate 11,425 of JABMBR010005752.1, forward strand.
CATACTTTATTATTATTTTCTTTTTTTTTATCAAGTTTTTTATTTTCAAAAAATTTAATATAAAACATGAAAATTGTCATTGTTATTACCATTCTATCAGTGAACGTAACACGCTATGCTTATCGAGTTTTGTATTATATATAGAAAACAATTGGCTCGAATGATTAATTGAAGTAGAATGAAGAAAAAAAAATAGCCAGCATGGGCAAACTTACAAACAGACTAGCGAGCAGACGATACATTAGGCAGACGGACAAACGACAGACAGACAGTGGAAAAAATCATCGATACTCGTGGATGATCCTTCATATTGAAAGTTACTTTCTTTCATTTCTTGCTGCTTTCTTCCTCTCTTCCTTTTTCTTTCTTTCGTCTTCTTCCCAGTTTCTCTCATTCAAATACTCGCACTGTCATAATATTTATTCAACCATTTCACTAATTCCATTTGAATATTCATCATCACTCTCGCTTATTTCGGCAATTCTCTAATTTCCCATCGTCGACTTTCGTTTGAACACTTAGGGGAGGAGGTGCCTGACTTTTCATTCTTTCCGCTAAGGATTATTATACAAAATAATTAGAAAAATGTACAAAAATTCATAAAAATAGTAATAGTTACATAGTACAAATTACTTTTAGGTAATTATGATAGTGATTGAAAAACGAGCACGAAAGTACAACCCTACTGAATTTTTCTTATGTTTTCTCCTTGATGCGCAGTGCTTTTGCAATCAGTAATTTTCGTTCCATTTCATTCCTCCCATTTTTCAACGCTTTCAACTGTTTCTTCTTCAATATATATAAAAGTATACACACATGCTAATGCGTACATAAATGTATACCTGTATACATACATAGATTCACAGTACATGTATTGTGGATGTGTGTTCATGTTTGTGTTTATGTGTATGGTTTTTAATCACCTTGCGCATAATGTTGTTGAGTAATTACCATCATCATCCGGCGCAATGCAGACTCGAGTGTTTCACAGCCTAAAATTCGTTCAATGAACTCACGGTTGACCGTGAATTGATATCATAATACACAAAGACACATGCTCGCGAACGGATGATAACGGTTAACCATTTGAATTGAGCGAAAGTGACGAGGCAGATATTATTCATATTGATAAGCTGTTCATCTCTTTTATTCTCATCATTGCCCATCTATGATATCATTATTCCGAATAAACTATCACAAATCATTACCTCATCACTTTCTTAATTGAATCATTTGCGTATACTTTATGTGAGATTTGTGTTTGTTTCCACTTAACTTTACTAATGCCATACAATACAGCCACCGCACGATTACAAATTACCGACGCTCATGTTTTCGATTGCACGAGAGATGCCGATGATTAACTAGGCGTTTTGTCATACCAATTCGTATATGAAATCAGCCTGATCTTCTCTCGTCATATCACGAAAAGACGATGTAATTATTCAACAGCGCAATTAGATTCGAATCAAATTAAAAATGATAATGTTGCTCATTATGATTATTAGAGGGGCAGCATTAATTTAATTAATAGTGAGACTCTATTGCATCATTTTGTGATTTTTCTTCTCTTTTAAATCGAACTATTCATAAAAAGATATTTTATTGCGTGGCCACAATGCAAGTATATATGTATATATACTAACTTTTTTTCTTCTTTTTTATTTCCCCTTTGAAGTGTATTAAAACATGTTCATTCGGTCACGCTCTCGCCCACCCACATACATCGCTCGATCATTATTTTCTATTTTTTTTCCCCCTTGTTTCTCTCTATCTTCTCTAATCACTGCACTCTCTTCTGCCTCAAATGTTTTTTGCCATTGCCTTGACTCGCATTTCAACGCAATTGCATCGTCTATTCTTGACTTTCAGGTTGCACTCTCGCACTCCAACGTTCTCTATTATTTCCATTTTTTTTTTCATTCCATCATTTTTTTTATGCCCTTTTTTTCTTATACGATGTTGTTTTTTACACACACGCACACATATACATGTCACACTATAGAGATACATACGCGCGCGCGCACGATACATAAACACACACGTTACATTCGTGATTAATTATTCACCACATATTTTCAATAACAATATTCTGCGACCAAAAAAATAAATTCTATTCATATTATTATTATTTTTAGTA
>JABMBR010005753.1:0-13546 GCA_018881525.1 Meteorus sp. PSUC_FEM 10030008
ATTCACTGGTCATCATCTACATTTTTATTTAATACTGAGATGCAAAACTCGTTTTTAGGTTGAAGTTCAAAATAAATTATTTCACTATTGGAACACAGTCTTTATTTTTGATTCGTTGGAATTTGCTTCGACAAATAATATAATTAAGAAAGTAAAAAGCATTCACTCACAAACAAGAAAAACTTTTTCTAAAAATAACAGCTTTAACTGAAGATGTTAATTTAATTTCAAAGTTTCTTCAATTCACTCAGGAAATTGCGGAATTATCATTATCATTTTCTTTGTACAAACGCTTGGTAACATCATCAAGACAGTTGGCCTTTTCAATGGGTGATGATCGAAGCAAGCGCTTAAATCGGTATGAATATTTAACGACACATCGTCCCTAAAATCAGGTTTCTTGAACTGCGCAACTGTCTTCCTCAAATTCGGAACTGAATATTTCGGTAAAACCACCCACACACTTCTCTCAGTAAATAATTAAAAAAGGCAGCAAGCCGTGGTCCATAATTCAGTGTAAGTTGTTCCTGGTTCGTTTCGTAATAATATTTCTGGCGCCATATACGGTGGCGTGACATGAAAATTATTTCCGATCGTCGTACATAAAGCCTCATCAAAACCGCTCATTCTACTTAATCCTAAATCGCAGATTTTCACGACTAAATCTCTGTTTACCAAAATATTATCAGGCTTCAGGTCTTTGTGAAGAATAGAAGGAATGGAGCCGTGCATATGAGCGATTCCTTTACAAATTTGAAGCGCAACGCAATACTTTCGATTCTGTTTCGGAGAGTAAGCTATCTGAGTTGTACCCATTTTGGAAATATGATTTGTCAAAGTTGTACTTTTGAAATATTCCATAACAATGTATGCATACACACAAGATATACTTACACCCATAATAGACTTTATGTTTGGATGGCGTATTGAGTCCAAAGCTTTTACCTCACGTACTACATATTTCATATATTTTTTCAAGTCCAAGCATTTTACAGCAACTTCAGAACCATTCCATATTGCTAATTTAACACATCCGAATGCACCTTGGCCCAGGGTAGTCCCTGTAAAATCCAAGCCACTGACTTCTATTCTTGGAACTTTTAAACTTTCTTCACCCTCGTAAGTTGAGGTTGTTAATGATACTGGATGTAAGCGTGGGAATTTTTTCGGTGGAACTGATTGTTCAGTTTCATTCTTCACTATTGTTATGCGGCTTGTTATAGATTTAACTGATGAAGACACGATTCTATTAATCTTAAAAGAAATTTTTCTCCTATAACCGGAGCTCGACGATGGAATGTCACTAGTCACTGGCTGTATTGAGAATGATTTTTTTTGAGATTCCACCTTCGTTTTATCTTCAGCTGTTTTGTCAATGCTCAGTAAGAATATTCTCATTTGTGAGTTTTTTGCTTTCAGCTTACTGTTGACAAACTCCCAAAATTTGCATTTCTTGCCTGTTCGAGATTTGGCCAAGTCAACGACTGGCCACCTCACTCAAAGGGCAGCACCTCTCGGGTGCTGTCACACATCTACACCACTACATGCGTGTCGTCTAGGCTAGGCGCACACATTCACACACACGCACTTACAGGGCCTAGAGAAGGGACAATTCGGCGCGCGCAATCGATCACGCCACTGCGTCGCCCTATCAGCGTGCCCTAATTCACGCACACATCCGTGTCGCCCAAACTGGACACACACGAATATACGCACACAACCAAGGAGATCCTCATCAATACCACGGATCGATGGGGAAATCTCTCTCTTCCGTTCGGACTCTCACACCGTGAACATCACGCGCTCTCTCAATCTCTTCTCGTCGTTCTCGCCACAACGTGGTCGCGCAGTTTTACAATTCTGTAATTAATCAACTTTTCTCACGTGCAACGCACGTTTAATCTCATCGGGTGCCGGCTCAACGTAACAAATAATTAATACAACTCTTTGTTCGCAAGTTGCGACGCAATTTGTTTAAGTTAACCTCTTTGGCACACCGACGGCCACGTGAATTAATATAATCTCGTGTGTTCTATTCATTTGCTACATCTCGCACATAATTTTCGATTAACGATCGTACTTTTGTCTGCTCAAACTCAACATTGTGAATACGTGTATGATATTGGTGTTTTTTATCTAATAAACGCAACTCTCTTTTACACCACGTGTTTGCAATTGTCTTCACCACGTGTGTAACATCTTCCGGCAATGCATCATTCACATCCATCTTTCAATCTCATTCACATTCATTCAATCGATTTTTCAACACTTGCCGTTTAAAACCGTAAAATTTTTAATGATTTCTACTTCCTTAGTCGCTAATTGAATCAACGAATTACATAGTATGTTTTCGTTGTATATGCCATATGAATGTTTGTCCCTATTTCATATATGATAGTTGTAAGCGATGGAATATGAGATAATGCGGATTTCATCAAAAATCGTCCACAGTCAAATTATACCTCTTCATACTTACTTTATGCTCTTGATTTTCAAATTCGTCTGAATATGCATCCTTACCCTCAACTAAGTCCATGATTTCTTCAAATCTCTTCTTCTTTTTACTAGACACATCACTCTCTGTTAAGATGAATGAAACACAAATATGAGTATGTATATTTTGTTTCAATATCAAATTAATTATGACTTACTGTCGTGTCGTATAGTATACATTTGTAATTCGGGTCGATCGGAATATTTTTCAACAGCCCTTCGGTGAGATTCATTGGACTTCGGGAACATTCGGATCACCCAACTTGCCGGATGCGCAGTTGCGAAGGGCGCACGGTAGGGCTAAAAGTAGGGGATCTAGGCGGCACGTGCCGCTTGCCGGCAACACCAGTTGCTTGTGGCTGCACGATCGACAAGATCCATGTTTTTCTCGCTCGCAATCAATGATGCTATCACTTACGACGCAATAAATCACGTATTTTTTGTGTCTCATTGCTTTCACTCTCAAGTTCACGTCTCTCTCGTTCCTTTCATACACATAACATTCAATTTCACCAATTCCACTTGTTAGTGATACAGTGTGGGATTTCTTAAGTGTGAAGGCTCATAAGAGCGCGAAAATTACGCCGCAGCGCGTGACGACGCCACATTGTGGTATCCCTTCTCACTCTCTCCTTAATGAGCTCTATGTACACGGCATTAACGCGGCACCATTAATCGTGCTTCCCTTTCATACATCCACACAACAACATAACAACTAGCCATACAACGGCACATAGCACATACTAGCTCAAGACGGGGCGGCGTCATCATCATTGTTCATTGTTCGCCCACAGCGGCTTCATCAATTTCATACTTAGCCCATAGCGGCGCATAACAAATTCGAGTCTAACGACAATCCACGAGGCAACCCACTGCAGGGGGTTACGCCTGTTTTCGCCACAACTACGGTTGAGTCAGTTTGCCTCTCCTGATCGCCATCAACCCGTTAAACGTCGACCATACGATAACGTCGGATATACCAACAAATATCGAAAACCGGGGGGAGAAGCGCGTTCCTTCATGACGACGCCGAGTACCATTTGTCCAGACTGCGGAGAGCCACATCCTCTATACAAATGTCCAAAGTTCAGTGCGTTATCGATGGACAAGAAATTAGCTCTAGTAGAATCTAGGGGGTTGTGTCAAAATTGTTTACGCAAACACAGAGGACCATGCCCGTCGACGCGATGCAAGGTTTGTAGTAGACCTCACCATACTTCATTGCACCGTAGAACCTTCACAGCCCAACCATCTACAAGTCGTCAACCCCCAAGGGGACCTACCGCTAACGCAACAGTGACTACTCATGCGGAATCAACTGAGCGAGAACCGACCGCATGACTAGTCAGTAACACCTTTGCTACCATTCTATGAATGCCTCGATTTCAGCTAATGATGAGCGCTCTCATTCAAGTGCGTAATTCCACTGGAATCTTCTTGCTAGCTCGTGCTCTCCTCTATACATGCGCTACAGCTAATTTTGTCACCGACGAATTAGCGTCAAAATTGAAGCTACCAATGAAAACATGTTCAATCCCAATAGGAGCCGTCAACGGCATGCAAACATTCTCCAGACATATTGTGCAAATAGATTGCAAATCCACCAACGATAAATTCAAAAGGTCATTATCGTTTCTGACTATCTCGACGATTGCAGATTTGAGTCCGAGTGAACATTTCCCACGAGAAACGATTCGTATACCACCCAATTTGAAATTAGCGGACCCTCGCTTTCACGTATCACAACCTGTCGATGCACTTATTGGTGCTGGTACAACATTATCGCTTTTGGCAGTTGGTCAAATTAATCGGTCAAACGACAATTGCGATTTGTTTTTGCAAAAAACTCAATTGGGTTGGGTTGTAGCGGGAGGAATCAATGATGAAATTCAAGAGCGGTCCGTATCGTGCAAACTCACTGATTTACCGAATCAGCTGACACGGTTTTGGATCATTGAGGATGCTGGTTCTCCAAACTCGAAATCACTCGATGAATCGTTATGTGAAAAACATTATCGGTTGCACACAACGCGTGAGCCGAACGGACGATACATGGTACGATTGCCATTTCGTGTGGACATGGTAGACTTCGGCGACTCTCGAACTCAGGCTTATCGACGATTTTCATCATTACAGAGGAGATTGAATGCTGACCCTCACCTCAAAACCGAGTATTTTAAGGTAATGCAGGAATACATAAGTTTAGGACACATGGTGCCAACTCGAGGCGAGCAGTCATCTGGTTATTATTTACCACATCATTCAGTTATTAAATCATCAAGTAACACCACCAAGGTACGCGTGGTATTCGATGCATCCGCAAAGGCCGAGAAAGGTAGCTCCCTGAATGACACCCTTCCTGACAGGACCCACTATCCAAGACAAGCTTTTCACTCACCTTTTACGCTTTCACACGCATACTCACGTTATGACCGCCGATATCGCTCAAATGTATCGACAAATACTTATTCACCCTGACGATCGTCGATATCAACAAATATTATGGTATGACAACGATACCGTAACAACATTCGAGATCAACCGAGTTACCTTCGGTATCTAGCCACGCGAACATTAAAGCAGCTCGCAGACGATGAACGCCGTGATTTTCCTGACGCCGCTAGAGTACTGGTACAAGATTTGTACATGGACGATCTCTTATCCAGAGCTAATTCAATACCCGAAGTTTTACGTTCGAGAGATAATATTATAGTACTGCTTAGACGCGGCGGTTTCGATATTCGCCAGTGGGCTTCAAACCATCAACACACACTTGACAATCTTGACGAGAGAACGTTAGATCTCGATTGTGCTGTGGAAGAAAATCCAATTTCGAAAACCCTCGGCGTAATTTGGAACTCGCACGAAAATTCCTATGTGTACACGGTTAACTCAATAAATACGTCTGTCAAAATAACCAAACGCAACATTCTCTCAAATATCGCGAGAATTTTTGATCCGTTGGGACTATTGGGTCCGGTCGTATTAGCAGCCAAAATTATGATCCAAGAATGTTGGAAATTGAAAATACATTGGGACGAGTCTGTACCGCAAGAACTGCATGCTCGTTGGATTCAATTCGCAGAACAGCTGAATCTCATCAAAGATTTCGCCATCAAACGTCATATTTTGATGCCTGATGTGATAGATGTAGAATTGCATGGATTTTGCGATGCAAGCAAGGTCGGTTACGGTGCCAGTTTGTATATACGATCAGTCGATTCACAGGGATGAGTAGTAGTACGGTTAGCTTGTGCCAAGTCAAGAGTTTCTCCTCTCAAGGAAGTCACAACTCTCAGATTGAAATTGTGTGGCGCGCAGTTGCTCTCGCGACTATACCAAGAGTCCGTAACAGCACTCAATTTCCCAATCTCGCAAATCATATTTTGGACAGACTCAACCATCGTTCTCCATTGGTTAAAGCGCTCGCCCCAATCTCTCAAGGTTTTCAAAGCGAATCGAGTTCGATTTGTTTCTAATTTGTTGGTAACTATTGTGTAATTACATACATGTTTGATTGGCATATAAGTACTTTAACATTGTTTTAATTTAGCTTATGTGTAATGATGTTAATTGAATGATTGGTGATTTCCGGGTCTGGTGTATGGTAATAATTGTGGATGGCTACTTGTCTTTGAATTCTGAGCTGTGGAGTAAGTGTAATTGGATATGTGCATGAGATCGGTTGCATGTATTCCTACTTTATCATCTAACTTCTACTTATGGTAAGATTGGCATCTATTGGTAAGGCACCAGTGCTAAAAAATGGTATGGAGACGTAACATAACAGCAGGCTTTGCCTTGATCAAAGACACCATATTGCAACGCAAGCGTCATTCAATATCAGATGAATCGGACGATGAGGGTAATTGTTTTTTTTTTCTCATACAAATGGCCTAATTGTGATCACGCGATGCAATCACGAGGTGATACAGGATGAGCTTCTTGCCCGAGAGGCGATATATGATTATCATTTCATGGATAAATAATCATAATAATCAACGCATTTGCCCGAGAGGCGTTATATGCTTTCCGTTTCTATGAATAATCATAATAATTATGTCTAGGTACAGAAGTTTTCTACTTATCCGAGAGATAGTATAAAAGGCATATAGTAATCTGACTTTGTCTGAAAGATAAAGTACAGATAAAAATTATTCTGTTCTATCCGAGAGATCGAAACAGAATAAACATTGAGCTAACCACAAAATTCATAGGAAAATGAAATTAAGACAATTAAATGCCTGCAGGTACTAGTAACGGTGACGATAAATCTATGGGAGGAATAGATGATAATAAGAACACTGATATCTCAGTGGTGCCGCCTAATGATCCGCAGTCCCAGGGGCCTCAGGACACTACAGGTGGACAACAAGATACAAACGATGGTGTACCTCAGACGGACAACACCAATGAATCTAACAACTTGGAGTCAGAGCCGAATAGAAATAAGGAGAATGAAACTCCTTGGGATCTGGATACTGAGACTCTCCGCATTCTTGGTGGAGAACGTGTTTGGGGAAAGCATAAGTTGGTACTACATCCCAGCGCTTCTAATCGCTGAAAAAAATATCTTTCTGAAGGCATAAAGAAAGAGGTTAAAGAGTTGCTGTTAGAGAAGTATCCCAGAGAGGGAAAACTTTCATTCGAACCGCCGATTTTAAATGAAGAAGTTGCAGGGAATTTGAAAGAATCGGCGCTGAAGCGGGATAAATATTTTGGTTCCACACAAAAATTAGCCGGATCAGACCAAGAACTTTCAAATATCCAATCAGAGATCAACAAACTGTTGATGAAAGGCGCAATTATGGAAGTAGAGGAGGTTCCAGGACAATTCTTGTCACCATTCTTTCTGGTTCCTAAGCCCGATGGTCAGCAGAGATTTATTTTGAATCTGAAAGGTCTAAACGAGTTTATTGATGTTGAACATTTTAAACTCGAGGATCTTAGATCTGCTTGTGACCTCTTAGAACCAGAGATTTCCATGGGAACTATAGACCTCAAAGATGCTTATTTTTTGATCCCAGTGTGGAAATTGCATCAAAAATTTTTAAGGTTTGTTTTCCAAGGGAAAATTTATGAGTTTGGTTGTCTGCCTTTCGGCCCGTGCACGTGTCCATTGACATTTACCAAGTTGATGAAACCAGTAATAAATTATCTTCGTTCAAAAAGGTTCTTGTCAGTTTTATACTTGGACGATTTTTTATGTTTCAGTCACTCAATGGTAGAGTGCAGGAAGAACTTGCATCAAACGATCAAGTTACTTGAGAAACTGGGTTTTATTGTGAATTTCGAGAAGTCCAAATTAGAGCCTGCAAAAAGGTGCAGGTATTTGGGTTTCATTTTGGACTCGTCTTCTATGAGAGTAGAGCTTCCAGAAGATAAAAAAGTCATGGTACAAAGACAAATCAAGAATTTTAAAAAGAAAAACACTATCAAGATTCGTGATTTTGCTAAGGTTATTGGGTCAGTTGTAGCATGTTGTCCGGCAGTTGAGTACAGTTTATTGCATTGTAGACTGTGCGAAAAAGTGAAGATCCGAGCCTTGGAACAAAGTAGAAGTTGTTTTGACTCGTTAATGGCGATACCACAATCTATTCTCAGGGATTTGAACTGGTGGTTGGAAACTTTACCAAATGCTAGTAGGAAGGTAAGAAATAATCAGTTCGAGAGAACAGTTTACTCGGATGCATCACTATCTGGATGGGGTGCGTTCTGTGAAGGTGAAAGTGCCAATGGGCTATGGAGTCTGGAAGAAAGAAGCCTGCACATAAACCACCTGGAACTTAAAGCAGTCTTATTAGCCTTAAAGTGCTTTGCGGCAGATTTGACGGACACTGATGTTTTGATTATGGTGGACAACACAACAACAATGGCTTATATTAATAAAGTGGGTGGGGTTCGGTACGCTGGGCTTCATGAATTAGCGTGTGAGCTATGGAACTGGTGCGGAGATCAAAAATTATGGGTCTATGCAACATATATCCCATCCAAAGAAAATATAAAGGCAGATCGATCATCAAGAATCGATAATTCAGATGCAGAATGGGAATTAGCAGATTACGCAATCGAAAAAATTATTAGAAAGTTTGGGAAATTAGAAATTGACTAATTTGCTTCTCGAATAAATACTAAATGTGAGGTCTATTGCTCCTGGAAAAGAGACCCAGAAGCTTTTACATTTGATGCTTTCACAGTGAGTTGGTCTGATAGGATATTTTATGCTTTTCCTCCCTTTTCTATAATTACTAGAGTAATTAAGAAAATCAAAAATGATAAAGCGGAAGGTATTTTAATTGTACCTCACTGGCCTACTCAGGTTTGGTTTCCAGCGTTTAAAAAGTTATCAATAAGAGAGTGGATTTGGTTTGAAGCAGATCCTAATCTTTTAATTTCCCCTTGTAGGTCCCGCCAACATCCCCTGACTGCAAAGCTTACCCTGGTTGCCGCAAGGCTATCGGCCAGGTGCTGCTAAGCAGAAGCATGCCTAAGGGAGCAGTGGAGATCTCGCTAGCTTCACTGGCAGACTCAACTTTGAAAAATTTCAATGGAACTTTGAAGCTCTGGTGGAAATGGAATGAAGTCAATGGAGATCCATATGATGTCACGGTACAAAAAATCTTGAGGTTTTTGACAGAAAGATTCGATAATGGAGTTGGTCACGGTGCAATAAATTCAGCCAGAGCAGCATTATCGTTGATATCAAGTGAAAATGTCTCAAGTTATCCTTTAATAAGTCGCTTTATTAAAGGTTCGTCGAAAATAAGACCTGCTGGTCCGAAATATGAATCTACTTGGGATGTGGATCCAGTTCTAGCCAAGTTAAAAACATGGGTGCCAGTGGAAGAATTGTCTCTGAAAAAACTGACGGAGAAGTTGGTTGTACTACTAGCCTTAGGTACAGCACATCGCTGCCAAACATTGGCGTTGATAAAAGTTTCTAATATCATTACTTCCGAATCTAAGATTGAAATTAGAATTCCAGACAAAATAAGAACGTCCCGACCAGGAGTTAAACAGCCGGTATTAAGACTTCCGTTTTTCCTAGACAAGCCTGAATTATGCATCGCTCGAGCCTTGAACCAGTATTTAACTATAACTAAAGATCTTCGGGGAAATATTGAATTTTTGTTCATCTCACTCAATAAACCACATAGTGCAGTCAAGAGTGGAACAATAGCTCGGTGGATAAGGACAGCGTTGGTGTCATTGGGCGTTGACAAAAGATTCACGGCACATTCGACTAGACATGCATCAACGTCTCGAGCTCATGAAAAAGGTGTCAGTATTGACGAAATAAAGAAAGTAGCTGGGTGGTCGAAGAACTCGAAAGTATTTGCTGAATTTTATCACCAACCAATAATTATTCATGACACCAAGTTTGCAGAAGCAGTGTTCGCACTAAATACTTGATTATAACTAATCTAACATACAGGTAAGCAACTGGAAGCATTATTATCAAAATTTTCAATTTGTCCGTAATGACATTAGACAATTGTCATTTTAATTACTCAATGAATTATATTGTTACTTAAAAACGTTGCTCTAAACAGCTACCTTCGTAATCTCGAAGTGCGAGACACGAAGGGTAATTGGAAGATCGCGGTGACCATCACTTATTCTCGGAGGTTCATCTAAATCAATTCGACAAAAAAAATAGTTTTATAGGAAAATAATCTAGTGCCTGATTAAAGCTTTTTGTTTTTATTCCCAAATTAACAAAATGGCAGACGCAGGAGAATTTTCTCCAAATTTTCCGGAAAAAAATCGACATTGAAATGTTTATAACAAATCGAAATCTGAAAAAAAGAAACCCATCGATTAGGGACCTGTTTTTTATGTTTTCAAGAAAGTGTATAAATTTCATTGGAATCCGATGAACGGCTCTCAAGCTACAGTGGTCACTAGTTCAAAAAACATTGTTTTGAGAAGAACACATTTGAAGTTGTTCGGACAATACCCCGTAAGTCAAAATAGAATCTAAATTTTGTTTACCAACATTTGAGAACGTAATTAAATAAATTTATTGTATAAATTTAGACCGCTCTCATTATTATTTTCGAATGCATCAGGTCATTAATTAGATCAACATAAATAGTAAATGAGATACTTTTGACTCAAGTATTTTTTCCTCATGATGTAGATCTGACAACGTCGCTTCAAACAGCTGTTTATGTCAATCTATCTGTAGTATCCAGTTGAATTTCATGCATTCGTGAGAGTATATGGTATATGATCGTTTTGATGTATCGAATAAAGATGAGTAGTGCAAATTAATTCAGACACAACGAGCGATTCGTGAGGAAAAGTATTTTTACTTGGAAAAAAAAATATAAGTGAAGGCATCAAACAATTACACACTGAATATAAGGATTGAAGCGTAAGTTTGGCAAGTGGACGACGAATCGTAGACTTCAGTAAAATGATACATGTATCCACAAAAACAATCAGTTATGTTTTCGATTCAAAAGATTAGCGCGTTTTATTTCTTGCGACGTTGCCGCACTTCCCTGAGTCACGTGACTCATTTATTCTTCATCATGCTGGGTGAATATTTTTTCGAATTTTCTGAGCTTCTTATTGAAATATCTTCAAAAGCCATCATCAGAACGCTTTTCAACCATTCTTTCCGTATTCTACGATAATTGATCGATCAAGAGAAAGGTTTTGTATTTTTTCATCTTTTTATGGAGCAACTACATGACTCGATACATGAGCATTTCGTCAACGTTTCCTATGCTTTGTATGTTAAATTACGATATTTCAAGTATTAATTACGCAAAAACTGTTCGTCAGATGTACTTCAAAAGATGAATTTATTTATTTATTTCATCTCAATTTTGCAGTTATATCCGACGACCTGAAGGAGGTATCATCGTTTCTCACGTGAAAATTATTTTCCAACTTAGCCGCATGAAATTTCGTGAACATGAAATTGAGAGCAATATTCCATTTAAGGTCAAATTCCACAACAATTTACCGTCTAGAAACGGAGATATTTAATGTCAAAATCACATTTTTTGTACACTTTTCATGCAGGTCTTGAAGCGCGAATGGGACCACGGTCAGGTTCTCCATGTTTTTACACATGATAATTCCAACTCTCGTTATGAAAAACGAACACATGCAACCTTAGATTATAAGCAATTATTTAATGTGAATTGAATTGAGGGTCACCGATGAAATAGAAGAGAAATATCGAATCAATCGGACGGGTTTTTGAATGCGACGGACTACACAAACTCATCGAAAATCAATTTGGCAACGCCGCATAATCGACTCAAATGTCGCACGCATGTATGTGTGTTTAGTATGTATAGTGTTACGTCCAGAATATAATCTCGCGACCGTTTTACGCGCCGAAATTCCAATGGATGACGTTGACTCAAGGAATGGATTTGAGTAAGATTGAGATTGAAAGTTGAGACTTGGGTTCGTAGATTCTTCGATTGGCAGATGATTGAAGAGAGACCCTCGCCGTTGTAATCAGTTATTGAAATCAATAAATTTTAAATTGTTTTCTATAATAAGGTAGAAGGATCGTTGCTCGCTACTGGGACCCGCAGTTGGAGTGTCTGAGAGTTGGGTGCGTTTGATCGAAACTGATTAAATGAATTGATGGTTGATTGTTGTACTTTATTGATTCATAGTTTGGAATAATAAAAGATACAGTGATTGATTAAACGAACGACTTAAGATTTCGGAACTAAGAGCTTGAATAAACTAAGGAGGCTAAAAGCTAAAATAAACTAGGAGACAAGACTAACCGTCATATTCGACTGACTTCGAGTCATATTTATAAGGAAAGAGGCAAAGGGAATTGCGAAAAGATTCGCCCGAATTCTAGGGGTAGAATCCGTGCGGACATTCCTTGATTGGTTGAATTCTTCCGTAATAGTTTCGTTGATTCGTTAATAACAGATTGAAGTTTAGTAATTGGTTGAAATCGGGAAGGTGGGATTTATTTAATATGTCACCGGTAATGCTGAGCTGGCTATGATTTCTTCATTTCAACTAAAATTGTAACTCAGCAATATCACTTCAGAGTTCAATGCCTTGAAGGAGTAGCATTTCGCTGACTACTTCAATGACAGTGCGTTGAACGAGAGTTATAATATTGTTCAATTATTCTTATGATTATTGGTAAAAGTCATAATTGGCATGCAGCGAAAGAGTTTAGATATTTATTGATGACAAAATGGAATGTCTGATGGTCAATTGACGTGATTGGTATAAGAGGTCACGTGACTCTGAGATCACTTGGTTAGGTCGCTCAAGACCTAACGATAGGTATAAATCGGCAACTTATGCGTTTCAACTCCAGAAAAGCTTATGAACATTGTTCATTTGCCATTTTTATATCACTTGTACTCATATAAATTTGAAACTCGACACACGCATTCTCCCGCTTAGTGATGTTGCCACTTACTCTTCTTCACCAAATTACTGCTAGAGTCATGCAAGTCTTTTCTCATGAAAATTTTATTTCCTAACTATTAAAGTATTGAAAATATGAGTGTATCAGTGATAGAAGATTGAAATGATATTTTTAGTCACTATTCGGAAATGAAAATTCAGCAAAAATTACAAACGCTATTCCGTTGATTCACAGTTATTACACGATAAAATTTTGGTAGAATCACTCAGTTTACAAAATGGATTAACCATTATTGCACCGCAATTTATGAAAATATTCATAAAAATTTATAAAAAAAAAACACAGAAAGTTGGTTAAAGGATGAGAATGGAAGTTGGAAGTGATAGGGAGCAATTCTCAATAGAAGTTTATAGGGTAAACGAGGTCAAACTCGAATTGTCCGGACAGGGATTTGAACACAGAACCTTCCGAGATCACACGTCGGCTGTTCTCTTTAACCAATTGAGCTACCTGACGTAACCGGATTTCTAAACTCATTTATCCCATTTCCATCAAGACCACCACCATCGTACGGCGAACATATTCGTTTCAAATAATGCTGTGAAGCAGGAATCGAAGGGTGGAAAGAAAATTCTTCCGTTGAAAAGAAATGTTGCTCCTAAACTCTCCAACTAT
>JABMBR010005754.1:0-13542 GCA_018881525.1 Meteorus sp. PSUC_FEM 10030008
AATAATAATAATAATAATAATAATAATCGCATGGACACATTCTCTGATATCTATGCACAGCGGTTATATCAGATTATGGTTGAAATCGCATTTGCTGGAAACTATGTGGAGAGCAACCATTCGTGTATACCTTCTATGAATGTCATTAGTGATACATGAGTTGAATGATTCAATAATCATTTAATACTCGTGGTATCGAGCTACAACCTTTTGCCAACATATTTTACTTTCTCTTCAAAACGTTATAAATTACCACTCAGAATATAATTCGTATGATTTTCTGAAGCAAATGAACACCTGGTATTCCCCAATGTTATTTCAACTGAAATTTACCAACAATAAGTACACATATAATTTCATGAGAACAATACACTTGTGGAAGATTTGTACATGTGTGTGGTCCGACTTTGGTCATGGTGCCCCAGGAAGCGAGTGGTTTCCTACCTCATTTCTCTCGACAGTGGTACAAATCTGGCGGATATAATGCAAATGGGCTGGTGTAATTTGATATTAAGATTGTGTGAGCATGTCATTTCTCATTTATATGTGGAGAGTATATAGATATGATACGGCGGCAGGGGATAAGCTGCAAGAATTTTGGTGGGTATAGTTTCTATGATCATGAACTTTTCAGGTTTATGTGAGAGGAAGTGGTCCGATTGGTTTTTTTTTACTAGGAATTAAATTGTATCATATTTGTGATACCAGTTTGGTGATGTCATCACGTCAGTCAAGTGTGTTATTGTTGCGAAGAGGATGCAATCAGTATGATCGTAATAGCATCGACATAATCTCCTTTGTAGGTCCAGCATGATGAATTCAAATCATATCGCCAGTAATTTGACATTCAGCCAAACGGCACCAGGAAAATGGCTTTGGTTTGATTTCTGGAGAAAGATGAGGATTATATGAGTTCAATCTTTCGTGATCTTCAAATCGATTTTATACCTGGTGTTCACAGTGGCGGAAGCTTCCATCCAATTTTTTCATTGGTATAGTAAATAGTTCAATCTCCTCCTCCAGTGCTTCTAGGTTGAAAACTATTCCATGCAGCTATGACAGCGCATGACAGAGTACTTGTAAGTGTCCCATACCCAACATGCCATTTATGTAATTCCTGGAGACTGTGCTTCTGGAACTTCCGAGACTGAGACATCAAACATACCAGGAACATTTTCGATTGTGAAAATAATATAAAAAATTCAAATCAAATTATCAGCACATCATGATTCAACACTTGTGAATACGCAAGAAAGGATGAGAATATGTTTATGACATTTTATGTATTGAAAACTCTGAGAGAATATTTGCAATTCCAACCAGGAATTCCTTCATTCAATTTTTTTTCACGTGGCAATACTTCCAATATTCAGTAACCAACGTGTAGTTAATTGCATCAATGATGAGATCAATTTACTGTACTTCTCTGTTATGGAACTTCATCCCTACGACTTCATATTGCAAGAGATTTTCGTGCTATTTGTCCATAGGAACTGGGAAAGTCGATCAATTCATCACCAGCTGTTTCACTGTCCATAATAATTGACCAGTTCTGTTGAGTTTCGAGGTTATGATTCGCCATTCAGTCTCATATAAACAAACAACTAACAGTAAGAGTCACACATTTAGAATTTGATGGCATGCAAATGTGCTGGTTGTTCAATACACTGGAGCAATACTCGGTAACAAAGTCAGAAGAATGGTCGATCGTTGAGTTGTGAAATTGTTAATGATATCAATAAATTCCTTCAACCGTCATCTCAAATAGCTTCGTTGATTCTTTCATCCATTCTTTCAATTCCTCTAAATCTTTTTTTACCTCGAGAATTGAGTTGAGCCTTCCTGCTGATTTAGAGCTGCATCGACTTTACGTCCATTTTATATGCATGAGGTTTGTGGGGGTAGCTTTTGCACCCAACATCCCTGCACCACAATGAGTGGCAAAGCCGACACCATACCTCTCAAATGTTTATACATTTCCCTACATTCCCAAGCCAAAGTTGGATTCGCAGTGTTTTTTCGCTTTTTCTTCTTCACTTCACTTTCCGAAAACTACGTTTCTCCAACTGAACGAACGTTGTATATGTCATCCGGCATGCAGAATGAACAAAGCGTAGAAATGGAGTGAGACAGGGATAGAAATGGTTAAGGAGGGGGTAGGAAGAAAAGCGTTAGATAGAGAGAAAGGCAGAAGTTGCGACGCCACTTAATCTGCATGTTCTCCATGAAATATGCAATTGGGGTTGGCGCGGAGTGCGAAAACGTCCTCGTCTTTCATGTGTACACACATGTACATACATTGAGACATATGTGCAAAAGGATTGAGACGTGTGTACGTGTTTACATATATACCTAAAGGTGTACGCCATCACTTTTTTCCTCGTGGTAAATTCACGTGAAATTCACTGGAAATATTTTCAAACCGACACGAACATTCAAAAGCTTACCCAGAGAGATGATTTTTTTTTTTTCACATTTTGCCTTCATGTAAACGCATATGCAGATGTGTATTCAGTGGCCATATTGAATTTGTCAGTGGTGGTTGAGCTTCACAATTGTTTTACGTTTATTATCAACTTTGAAATAAAATTATTAATCACATTGTTAACAGTAAAAAAGTAAATGGGATAAAAAATTTTAGCACGACGTAGTGAAAAACACACGAAACAAATGGTAATAGACATATAAATACTCATGAATAATGTTGATAGAGACTATAGCAGATTTGAATTCAAAGCTTGTAGTCAAAATGTTGGGGTGTTTCCTGAAGCATTCACTGCGATTCAACTCAACCACTTTGACTTCGTTACACATATTCTCCTCGTCTACGATTCTGTAAAATCTATGTAGGCGTACGAGTATCAAAGCAGATTGTACGAGGGGATTCGCGCATTCGCCGCTTTGTCATGTGCATCTGCATGCATATATCCATCATGTACGGGTTGGATGGAATGGTAACCAATATCAGATTGGATCGCACGAGTCGTAGCTTCGATCGTATGAGATTATATACCAGACAAACTATTTTCATTCTCTCTTTCCATCCATGCGGAATCGTTCAACACATTGTAGGATTCTTGTACGCAGAGCTTTTGTCACTTTTAGTCGAAGAATGAAGATGATGATGATGATGATGATGATGATGATGATGATGATGATGATTTGGTATCGTAATGGATGTTGGTATCATTGCTGATTACACTGGTCAACAAAATGGAAACTTTTTTTTAAGTTTCTGTTCTTATACTTAAATTTTGATTCTCTGCATTGGAAAACACTCAAATTCCTGATATTAGTTCTCAAAGTTTGTTTTGTCTGATTCGTATTGATTAGTTTATGTTGATTTATTTTAGAAAATTTCATGAAAGTTATTCACCTGTAAACACTTATTTCTTATTATTTCACATTTATGTTATTTCCATCACGAAACTTCAATAGAAAAGACTTCTATGTCCAGCAGAAACTTTTCTTATCATAATTTATAGTGAATTTATAGAAAAAGTATGAAAATCAGTGATTTTAGCTGAAAAATTGAAAGAATGCTCTTATTTCTACAAAAGCAAAATTTAACAAGAAAAATTTTTTTTTCCTGATTTTTGACCTAGGAGAAACTAAAATTTAACATGTAGATGTCAGACCCAAAAATCATGTTGACTGGTGTTATTTATTCAAACAACTCTAGAACATGTTCAATACAGAATTTCGGACACGAATATTTGATGTAAACAGTGAAATTCATCAACTCACGTAGAATGAGTTTTGTCTCAATTCATGAGTGGATCAATAAACTTTCGTGGTTAATCGATACAACGCAGCATTTCAGATGGAGAGCTTCAATGTGCCAATCTCGATTTCTAAAATTTCGCTACACGTTACTTCCAAGATTACCAACTTGTGACATTGATATCGAGGTATCTCCATCACTTGATGTGAATATCCAAACCAGCGCTACGGCTTCTGTGTCTTTCTACCCTCATTCTTCCACCCCCCATCCACTATTTCCAGTTTTTTCTGTAGTTTCTTATTCGTGTACATAAAAAAATCACGTGAAAATATTTCAGGCTTTGCCGCCATATGCGTAGTCACATAATTTCGTAATTTACTCTGGTGTAAATACTTCCTCCATTTGTATAGCTGTTTCTCCCACTTTCGAGTTTTATGCCACAATGATATTTCATGTTATTTGAATTGGACACGTGATCCATATACTCTGTGAATATATTCCAGAGATGGGATGAATTAATGAAAAGTTGTGGCGTATTGAAATAGCCACGAAATTTTTTGCCTCATTCCTCACGTGTTGATGAAACTTGAAAAATATATCACAACGTCTGCAGCTTCCACACACTATGGCAGTATCAACTTCTTTTTTTTTCATAGTTTCGTATAAGCTTGATAAACGTAAATGTCCATAGTGGTGTCAGTTTTATATAGATATGGGAATTTTATGACGAGCACGAAGGATAGTCGTGTGCCAACCCCCATGTATGGAATCCGCATTGGCGGATGTCAGATCTCACTGTTCTCACGATGATAAGAACGCGTCCCGCATTGAACGTGTTCGCACATATATACCAAAACGTGCTATGATACTTTTGCACGTTTGTGTAATTTTTTTCCTTGACGTTGTCCACAACATGACACGAATAAAAGCAACATGTAGGAACCATCGTGTGTCCTAGAGTGTAGATGAAAATAACATGTGTATGAATAAACGTTTATTGCTACAATAAATAACATAACCTCACATAAAGTTTCTTTTATGAACGTATCTTCACTTTTATCTAGAAGATTAATATGCTGCATAGATATTTGTAGTTCATTGGAATCTTCCGTGCAATACTGATGAGATAATTACATAGAAACTTGCGCATGAATCGTGTTTGATGCAACTTGAATTAATATTTCAAGAGTTAATAAAAGTTCAGAAACGAAATTGATAACAACTGACTTCCGATGAGATTACAACTTTCTGAAGGGTAGTTATTTATTGATTTTATCTCCACTGGACAGGGCATTGTTGAGAGAACAGTTGTGTCATCATTTGATCATCAGATACATCACAGAGTGCACCGGTATTGTTGAAAATTTGACATGGTGTTATGTAACGAGTTCAAACACATCGATTCATCATTTAGATAGTGAATTGCAAAATTCATCATACAATGCAAATTTTTACAGAATCACATTCATCTAACACGTCAAATAAATTTTACTTCGTGTATGTATTGCACTAACTTTGCCAACGCTTCGAAACATTTTTGAATTTTTATCAAATTTAAGATGGAAAATGGAACATTCGAATTGGTACATGTGATTCCACAGTGTACAGCCCTACATACACCTATGTGACGGAATATGTTGGTGAATAAATGGGAAAATGTGTTTAGGAGACAGGGTGGAACGAATTCCCATAGTATACAATAGTGCAAATGATGCTCTGGGAACTGTCGCCATGACCACAAATTTCCAAAGCATTTCATTCACCAATTCAATTTTCTCAACCATACCACCATAATTACGTATATGATATGTGATCACCCTCTGTATTCCCCATCGGAATATTCAACCTCTATTCTGAAAAAGTTTCAGAGAAGTTGTTGACTCCGAATGAAATATTCTAGTGCTTCACTTATAGAATTTTCATTCAGAGAAGAATATCGGTGAATTTGATTTGAATAACGTAACAAATTCAATTTTGTGAAGTGGTTGGTTTTTTTTTAGTGATGATTAATATTGAAATCTGATATTAAAAATGCAAAACTCAATTTTTGTTGAACATTCATGAAAGTTTCAGAATTATTTGATAACTGAAATCGTTTCATTCATCAAACTTTTAGTTCATGAAAATGCTCCTGTCATTATTAAAACATCCAAACTTTTTAAATAAAATAAACACCTGCTATGTTAGAATTACTATTTCGGAATTCCTGAAAAACCGTATGAAATACTTAGGAAATTTCAGTCAAACCCAAAGGATGTTGTTCAGACTCGAAATTCAATTGAACATCGAGGACCAGTAGAAGAAGGAGATGTAAAACTGTCCATAGACCTGCCATAGACGAATCTAATTAATTTTCTAAGGTACCAGTTCCAAAATCTCTGGAATGTGGTTCAACGACATATTTTCGCATGTCTATCTCCATAACTCTGGAATGTGCAAGATATCATGAAGAATTTATTCTGTAGCTACAAAACATGAAGAGATTCCCGGCAGCGACAACTATTCTCATCCAGTTTTACGACTGAGAATTAGGTCCACACTTATATTCATGCATGCACGAATGCATATGTACCATGTACATACACAAGTCCATGTGTGAATATTGCGACGACAAAAGGAAGAGCTACCGCCTGCTTGTCCACTTTATACATCCGTTTTCTCACGTAACGTCTGTTACGACCCACAGCATCATCTCGTAACATCTGTGCCAACGGAGAGAATACACGAGGGTGAAAGCAGGAAAGAATGGACGTTTGCGCGTGCCCTTTAATATGCGGAAAATGTTCAAATGACCCTTTCGTATGTAAAAAGTTGGGGATATGTTGCAAAATCTTCGGTTTTCTAGTCACGTTATTTTTGTACGCTGGTTATTTGCATGGAGATTTGCTTGACAATAGTCAACTGAAGTAGTTGAATCGCTCCCAGTGAGTTTGATGGACAAAAATTAGAACTTTAGAGATTTCAAATGGATTTTTTGAATGAAATTTACATACAGTCGGGATTTCTTATGAAATATTATCACAGAAAATGGAACACTTGTAACGCATTCGACTGAGCGGAATGTGTTACATGTCGTGTGTTTGAAATGAGTTGATACAGAAAACGTTTGCACGTAGAATACTGAATACCATTCAAGTGTCTCAAATCTATTTTGAGCTACAGAATTTGCTCTTCACGATAGAACATTGCGATTGAATTTTCATGTCGCAGTGTTGGATATATTAATGTTGTGGTTTCTCCGAAGTGACCCGATCCTGTTCGCACTCTGCTCTTTCACTAAAACCTGGAGCTATCACAAAATCGCTCAACGAATGATTCGACACTGCTTCCTAAAATTGAACATTCTCTCGCTTGTTAGACAACACTAAACAATTTGTAGAGTTTCCTTATTGATATTTGGAAAAAAGATTCGAATCACTCCCTGAAAACAACGTTCCTCTTGATGTCCTGGCTGAAGGTTGAAAATCATCAAAAGTCACCACATGCGGTTTGCATATTTTTCGAATGGTTCCCAGTTCTTTTGTTCTTGTCTGTTTAAACAGGATTTGTTTTGCAGTTTTCACGGAATTTGATCTCATTTTATGTTGCAACCATGTTGATCCAGACGAAATTCGTGTTTTCTACACGAAGCAGAGAAAGCACCAGCGGAATTGTGTTATCCGTTCCGGAAGCTTGGGATATAATACAAGTGATAATTCAAGGAAGTGGTGAAAGAATTCTTGAGTGTAATGAATTCATTGCGTTGAGAAGGAGAAGGTCAATCACCATTTATGATTGTAAAATGATATGATAAATATCATCCAGTGTTTTTCCAACGTTAAATCCAATTGCACTCAACAGCATATCTTTTGTCTGAAAATATTGTTGATAATCAAAGTTGAAACGGAGCTTTCATTACCTACTTATCTGTGCCACAATATCAAGTAGGAAGTTCATCGGGATTCAACTCTGTTTGAAAGCAAATCCCCAGTCTTATCATCCAACAGCAACCAATGAAGGTTCTACAATTTCCATCCTTTCCACAATTAGCTTAAACATTTCCATTGATATAAATAAAATGATTGCTGACCATTTTGACTAATGACATAATCACTTGAACGCTATTTACAAAATAGATTTGCATGTAAATTCACTTGGCCTCACCAGTGTGAGAATAAGCAGAAAAAAATCCTCTAGACCGATTTATATGTCAGTGTAACTCATAAAACATTATCGATTGTCATAAATCACTTGCAAAAAGAACTTTGAGGATTCCTTTCTTTCATGTTTCAAAGCAGCACTCATCACTCAGGTAGGTGGCAGGAGGAACAAAGCTGTAAAACCTCTGATTCACCCAATTAAACGAATATCACTAGCATAAGCTCCTGCTATAAAAGATGACACTAATATATTATGTAATTATTCTATTCATCCATTTATCATTTTTGATTTATACTGACGTAAGTGAATGCGATTATGCAGAAGAGTGGAGAAGTTGGTTCGGTAGTCACTGAACTCGTCGCGTGTTTTCATGAAGCACAACCACCTCTAGTAAGTCTTATCCAGGGCATTGATCGCTGGTTCAGCGAGACTGCGAAGGGCTATATAGTGGCAACCATAACGGGGGCCACCCGTCGCCGCTTTCAAAATTACCTGTGTGTGTTACAGCCGAGTAGGAAGTAGACGGTGTAGTCCGATAGCGACTCCAGTTCAACTATGTCACTATCATTATCATGGACCCTCTGTGCCTGCTTGTGCATAATATTATGACCCTGTGTGAGTTTATATGTTTGTATATATACATGCCGAGTTTGGTACTCTCAATGTATACTAACTGCAATCACGACAATTTTATACGTTCCGCAACCACCCGGATGTATTCAAATTCAACTTTGTGTAAACGTGAGTTGCTGAAAATCATCGTTAGTTATGTGTTCTCTAACTGCAATGCATCCTATTCGACGATTTGGTGGATGAAATTGAATATTTTTATTCAACATGACTTCCCCATTGGACTCTACATTTCTAATTGTAATAGCAACCAGATTGTAATAGTTTTTCAGAGACACCAGTTCTAGGGAAAAGATATGTGGAAAACTCATTTTGCTAAGTTTGTAGAATGGCTACAGGAACTGGAGGTATCCGATAGGGAGATTCGGAATCAAAACGGATTTCATCCTGTAATTCATACATGCAGCTTAGTGAATCAGTGGCAGAGAGGGAATTTATGTTCTTCTTAATCCTGCGTATGTCGTGATTACAGTGCCTTCCTTCGCAATATTTTGTATGAGTTCATTCTCCAATATGATGATTTGAGGTATTTTGTACTTTTTCGCATAATTTTTCAGTACTCTTTCATAACCTACCCCTAAGTTAGAAATGATCCTTCATTCCATTTTTCCTGCTACAGATCTGTCTGGCCATCAGCCAGGGTATCGTCTCCCGTATTTATCAATGCAGATTCATGGGGTTCTGT
Organism: Meteorus sp. PSUC_FEM 10030008; assembly: GCA_018881525.1. NCBI lineage: Eukaryota > Metazoa > Arthropoda > Insecta > Hymenoptera > Braconidae > Meteorus > Meteorus sp. PSUC_FEM 10030008. The sequence goes on from JABMBR010005754.1 coordinate 9,180, forward strand.
GTGATATTGCGTCAAATCATTGAGTACAATAATTCAAAAGTGATCATACCAATACGTTTGATCGATGTGGATACTTTTTTCCACCTACAAACACCAAATGATCAACACATTCATAGAGCGGTGAGGGTTGATATTCCATTAATTGGAATGTGAATATTGTGAATTGCACATTTCACTTGGAAATTACTTTTATAGGTTATACACTTATCTGTGATGAGAAGAGTTCATTTCCATACTTGTTTAGAGGCTAATTGATTGCGAATCGAATTGTGTTGGTAGGTTCTGAGGCAACTCCTGATTAAATTCTTCATGGTACCATAGAATGTCAGAGAAACCATTCAACCGATATAAGAAACTGAACTTTGGCAGTAAGAAATCTTTCTAGTTCATGTTTCAACGTTTTATCATTCAGATGAAATTAATCTTCCACATCTACATTTAACTTTTCGTCATTACAGTTCAGCTAACCTAGTGGGAACAATAAATAAAACACATAAAAAATAATTCTACAAACATTACCATATTTCCTAAATATGTAGAACACATTCAATGTTGTCCATATTCTATTCATAAAATATTCTCCCCAATCATTCATCCATCATAAGAATTGATTCAGTATTCATCACAACTTAATCAACCAACATTCTGTTTGATGATGATCCGTTGAATAATCGAAGATATAACGCATCAACTATGCTGTAATCAGAGAGGTAAATACGAAGAGAATCTTGTCATCAGGTCTGAACTATTCAGAAAAGCGAATGGAAAATAATAACATCGCCACATGCAATACCTACTCCATCTGCATCATTGACAGAAGCAGGCAAAGCTTATCATACGACCATTCCATTGAGGAAAATCAATCTCTGGTTGATTAGTCCCTTTGAGAGATGCTCTCGTCGACGCAATCGATCAACCATTATACTCACCCAGTTCTCTTGCGTTTCTTCACCTTTCATTTCACCTTATACAAATACTAAGACAACGCTGCCCTCATTACACGATCGTAAACCACCGCTCTCGAAATTCCCTTCAGCTTCACCTAAACTTTCCAAGGAATAGATTCCCAACTCTCCACTTTTTCAGTCATTTTTATTCTTTTTGTCCTCCACTGCTTGCTGTACTTCTGTTGCTTCTAGTTTGCACTATTTTTTGCTTCATCACAACATACACAACGACAGTTATGTCAACAGAATAGCTACGTAAACAGCTGCAGACCAACCAGGAATTGAAGGTGACTTTAAAAAAGATCTGTATGTATTTTATACTTAAACATATACGTGTCAATATGAGTGTGTATGTTTGTTTGTATTTAGACACTCACACAGCCGAGGGAGCACACTGGCAAAATTTATCGACGAAGCGTGACGAGAAAAGGCAATCGGGGAGAACGCAAACGTTTGTGTGTTATAAAACATCCCCTTCCAAACTTACTTATCATTATTATTATTATCCCTTCTATTATCATTATTGTTGAGGAAATTTTCATTTTTCTCAGGTGTTGGCTGGTTTTGGCCATATTTACGAGTCGCAATCAAACAAATATGGTCTACGGTGGGTTACGTGAGATTATGGGGAAAATATGATGTGAGAATTGGTGCTGTTTTTTTACTACACTTTTAATTCAGGGTGAGTCTCTTTTAATGCTGGAAAATCGTTCATGACGTTGATGTGTCATTGAACTCTAAATGATGCCTACGACTTTGTCCACGTGAACTTTTTGTCATGCTCGACTACACTGACGTGAACTCAGGTTACATTCGTAATATCCATATTTCTGGAATTATTTTCTCTATAATTTTGGGTTAATAAGAACTTCAATCATCGACTTGTAGAGTACAGTCAAACAGAAGTCGACCAGATTAATTGGACAGCGGTTTATCTTTTAAGTGTGTTGACCAGTTGGAATGAATCGAACACTAAACGTTGAGCCAAGCTTGTCACAGTTCAGTGGTAGTGACTGTGTTCACATTGATTGAGTTGTTCCTGAGATTGACAAGCACAAACAGAGAGAGAGATTGAAGAAAATGTTATGGTAGGCTTGGAATTGTGTCTTGACATAGAAACACTGAATTCCACTTGGATTATCAGGTTTATAGAGTCAGTAGCTTTTTCATTTTGTTATGTGTAAGAATGTGGAAAAATATCTCTTGAAGTTGTGAATGTGCGTTGCATCATCCTACGTTCATATCATCATTTGGAAATTATTTATAACACTCACAAGGAATTTTTTCATCAGGAATAATCGATAGATGGCCATCAAGTGTATGAGAATGAAGAATGCGTCCGAAATTATTTGATAGCACAGATGAAAGGACTCTTGCGTACACAGAGACGTGTATGTGTATGCACTCAAGCTGGTGCACCAAGCACGGTCATAATAATACCAAGTTCATAATCACAATGAATTTGCTTGAAATGAGTTATGAGAGATATTTTGATGAGTCTTGGATGAAATAACTGATTGCAGCTTTCGTGTATGCAATGGATTCACATACAGTTGGATCTCCGCAAATATATTCATCAAAGCATATGAATTGCATATTTTGTTCGGCTAACTTTCTGTTATTCTCTCCTGAATGAAATTGATGGAGATAAATGAAAAATCCTTCAACTTCGAATACGTCAATAGAACAGATATTTCCAACATATTTGGATGAGAGTTTCACAGTTTTTTGAAGCATCCACTCCACTTTTATTGGCGATTACTTTGAAACGTAAGATGCACCTGGAATTTCTGCGAAGCTGAAACATTCAAGTGAACAATCTACTGAACAACATTCCAATTTACCATTGATCATACGGAAAATTCAAACACTTGGTGTATGCGTGGTTGTAATATTTATTTGATTGCTATCATTTCTAGTATTTTCGTTTGCAATCAACTTCTGTATGAGATAGAAGATAAAGTTCCAAACGGACCTTCGTGTCAAATGTTCCATTGCTTCATACATACAGCACGTTGGCGTGACTTGATCGGACAATTTCCGTATATCTTTGTGATTTTGAACCTGACTATTATCTTTCTCACATTCACGGAATTTCTTATTCTAAATTATATAATATCGATACCGATGCGGCGCCTCCGGGTATTATCTTGCCGAGTTTCGATTTCACCTCTATATAATCATATGCACATGCTCGTGTCATGTCTATATCTATACATTTATGCATCGCGAACGGTATATGAAATTCCGAGGCATAAAACCAAAAACGTCCCACCGATCGAATCGATTCCACGTTCGCGTTTCTTCTATATTCTCCCCACGGGGCTTTGGCCCATCGCACACACGCTATCGCATACAAATGTGCACGCTTCGATTGAACGATCGGGGAGTAGATATAAAACTTGGAGGAAATATATGTCGGTATACATACGCAACACGCCAAGGTGTCGCACATCGATGAAAGGAGAATTTGTATTGTCATATATACATGTGAAGTCCATAGGGAAAAATGAAAGACGTGAGTTATCTCAAGAACGAAAATGTCGTGTTTCATGGTGTTGTTCACGAAGAAGTGAACACGTTTTTTTGGGATACATCATGATAAATCGAGAAGTGACTTGAAACATGATCGTTCAAAATTATTTGACGAATGTAATGGACCAGGATGACAACTTTGTTTTTGGTTTGGTACATTGCTCATTAAGACAGATCTATTGGCTGAAAACAGAACATTTTGGAAAGCACTTCCTGTTTGTATGTAAATGATGTCAGGAGATAGAGGAAGAATTGTCAATTACCTAGTTCCGATGCAACAAGGGTGGACTATTTGTCGAAAGTTCCCAAACTTCTGCAAGTGATCTTGGTAGCTATGATACAATTGAGTGTGGCATCCTATGTTGGACTGATGTATACAAATATGCCAACAACTGTAATGAAATCTCTGGGAATTGAGTAGTCTTGAATTGCGTAGACATAACTGAGATCAGTTTCCTTACTTAATTGAACACCTGGAGATTAAATTCAAGATCTGAAATTTCCGTTCATTACACAGTTCCTTTAGTCCATTGAAAAGTTACATTTTTGAGGCCTTTTTATTACCTTTCTCAAAGGAGTCAATTTTTTTTCCAACGTGTAGGGGGGGGGGGGTCGAAAAAAGCTTAACTTAAAATTTGTGGGGTAGCAACCCTTATCCCCCGGCCGCCATGATGGAAAAGGGTGCAAATGGTTTTCGCGTTATATCTCTTTAACCAGCAACTCCACGAAAAATTTCATGAGACAATATTTGTGAAAAATTGAATTCTCTGCAATTCCATTCCCTTCACTTTTTATCGTAAAGTGACCAATCAAAAAGTTATTTCCAAAAATACGTGAAAATTCGTTAACAGATTTTCTTTTTGGGGTTGTAACTTTTTTTC
>JABMBR010005755.1:0-13541 GCA_018881525.1 Meteorus sp. PSUC_FEM 10030008
GCAAATGCATTTGTATAGAACATTAAATCAAATATCTGTCACGATGCATCACACAATACACTCGGCTAACTATACATACAAATAAATAATATATTTAAATTGAATTTCGAATGTTAAATATGCTTAGAGGAAAATGGCACAAACTACGTTTATTATCAATAGTTCTCAATCAGATAATTCTCTCGCCAATTCAATAGCTATATGCAAAGAAGCTGACGATATAAAAGGGATTCACTTAGTGTATACTTATATATATATGTATATGCATGTATGTAAAACTGTACAGCAACAGCCACGACTACCCATCGACTTGAGGAGAAAGACAGCGAGAAAAGAGAGGAAGATTCACAGAAAGAGAAGAGTACCATCTTCAAGTTAACGGTACTGAATATGCATACCGACACCAAAGTCTACCGTTTTACAAACTTGAAATTCTCTTTCCAAGTCTATTTAGATGACTCCGTACACGACACGTTTGTTTCCATAATCATCATGACCTAACAACATCATGCAAATAATCGTTATCCTCATTCTCATAATTTCGTTGTTGTTTTTGTTGTATTGCATCGTCCAGTTTTTTTTCCCTCCATTAATTTTGATTTGATTGACGTCTGTAAGTGTATATACGTACAAGTACGGGTACACCTTCTTTGGCTTTTAATATTTTTATCCAGATGCGATGGGAAGCGAAGAAAAAACAGTTGGGATGAGAGGAAAAAAAAAATGCGAATTGAGCTGATGTGGCTAACGCTCGACGCCACCGCACGCGCGTCCACCCGTCCATCAGCGCGTTCGTTAACTGCAAAACGTATCTTACGGTGGAATCCCAAAGAGGTAGAAGAAAGAGGTTGCTCACAGCAGGACGCCAAACCGCCACCATCACTAACGTCTAGAACGTGCAATACCTCGCGTTCACCGATCTCGTGGCTCTCATCGCGTTACTCCCCGCGTCCGCAATCCTTTCTACAATATACCACCACATTTTATGTGCGCACATATAGTATATGGATATAAATATATAGTTGAGTCAACAGAGGAATGTGAATAGCCCTATTGAGAATAATAATGATTAAAAAGTCAACTAAAAACTGTTTACTTTAGCGAAAGTTTTAAATTTTTATTCCAACGCTGATGAACAATAAAAATTCAGGAACATCAAATCCGTTTTTCTGCAATGGAAACTAATTCATTGGTTAATAATAATAATATAATTAATATTAGAATATGGACATGTGAATGATGAATAATAAAAATATTTAATGATTCATATTTAGTGATATCGAATGAAAAGAAATTAATATTTGAAATAAAAATTTTATGTTTCAGCGGTGCAACGTGGTCGTGTACCACCATCGCAACCATCATTACCAGGATTACCTGGTCAGTTTGGTCTCTCAAATGGCGACGCAGTCGCATGTGCAAGTTTAAATGGTCACTCATATTTATCGTCATACATTAGCTTGTTATTGCGCGCTGAGCCCTATCCAACGTCACGCTATGGCCAATGTATGCAACCAAATAATATTATGGGCATTGATAATATATGTGAACTCGCAGCGCGATTACTATTTTCTGCCGTTGAATGGGCGAGAAATATTCCATTCTTTCCTGATCTACAAGTCACTGATCAAGTGGCATTGTTGAGGCTAGTTTGGAGTGAGCTATTTGTATTGAATGCAAGTCAATGCTCAATGCCACTTCATGTTGCGCCATTACTCGCTGCTGCTGGTCTTCATGCATCACCAATGGCAGCTGATCGTGTTGTTGCTTTTATGGATCACATTAGAATATTTCAAGAGCAAGTTGAAAAATTAAAAGCTCTTCACGTCGATTCAGCGGAGTACAGCTGTCTCAAAGCAATCGTTTTATTCACCACCGGTAAGTTAATACAATTTCTATTTTTTCTTCGTTTTATTTCATTCTCTTCATCGTTTGAATAATTCGAATCATTAATTCTAAACTCTGATATATTATTCATGCCTATATCAATCAAGTTGACATCCACGAATATATCAATTCATAATCCAGGAATTTTTAAATCATCCCCTCCAAAGCCAAATCATCATCCGATTCCTCCACTTATTCACACATCATAAAGTACCATGGTGATTATGAACCGCAGTTTAATCTCCCAAACGAATTCATATCAACTTAATGATTGATCATCTATCAGTAGCAAGTCTGCACAGGCAGACACTTCCCAATTTCACTATTATGAAAAAATCTTTGTTCATCCATAAATTCTCAATTCTGAACAATAATCTAGAGTCAATTTCCTACAGAACAATATCAGATCATATTCAATCATGATGCATCCACCCACATCATACCAAACGAACATCAAACCACCTTAATATCAAATGTTCTCCTTTCAAATTTACTCCATTCACCTGACCATTAAACATTATACACGAATCGACATGCACTTGACTACTAAACAATGTACCCATCTATCTACCAACCTAAAAACACACAGACACACACTTAATACACTTGGCAATAGACAAACATACAATTTACTGAGCTTGACAATGTATCGGCATACAGACTTGGCTTGCCAGCCAGATTACACAGACACATAATACTAAACACTCATCTATACGCACATTCATACCCATATACACTTCGCTCAAAGCAAGGACGCTTTAGAGGTTGGGAGATTGAGTGAGTGAGTGTGAGGAAGAGAGTGAGTGAGAGAGTTTCTACCATTGGTGAATCCGCGTGTGTCTCTCAGCACTATGGAAATGTTGCAACGGCCGACGCCGACCAACACAATGTGATTCGGTTGGTCGTGTTAGATGCCCGTCGTAGACAATACTCTCACCCTCTATCTATCCATCCATCTATCCATCTCCCTTGTAGCTGTATCTATGTATATATAACTATATGCAAAAGCACATATACAGCCGATGACAGGTCGCGTCCTGTCCGAGCCGGCTTTCTCCCAAGCCTTCGAGCGTTATCATCGCAGCCCGATCTGCCCCCTACTTCTACCTACAACCCCCTTCACAATACATAACAAACCACAAATACGTACGATATATACCGACAGCTAAGCGGACAACCCGTCAATTGTATGTGTATTATGCCTTCAATTCTATTTGTGTGAATGCAGTCATGAGATTTAGATTGAAAATGAAGAGACGATGAGAAATGTACGGTAAAAGAAAATTTTTCATTTATTGATCTTGAGGATGGAACTGTCATTGGCTTGGTGGATACAAATGTTGTCATTTTTTGAGGTCAGTTGGTTGTCCTCGATTTTTTATTTTGCTGAAATAGTTCAATTCGAATTATGAAGTGATGCTGATTGATTCATACTCCGAAAAGGGAAATTGATTCCAATTAACAATTCTCGTGTAAACTGATAAATGTGCAGACAAATCAATATAAATCAAGAGATTAACAAGATAAATCTATTTACGTATTTAAATTCATGTTGAGACCATTAATCTTTCTTGCGTTCTGAATTTCCTGCCTTTCTTGCAGACTCTGCATATTCTCCAATGTCTGTATCTACATTTCTTCATGTGTCTATATGTAAAGCCATGTTTTCTACCCCAGTATGAGAGCAAGACCAAGTCTTGACAATTTGATTTCTCGACTTATCGAGAGCTCAACAACGGGACACGTTCAATAGTGCTCGTACAACCAACCACTAACACCATCAACATCATGCACAATCAAATACCCATATTAAAGTATACGTTCTATGACTTGGGACCACGAACTGATCCAATCGCAGTCATCACTTCGGCTTTCTCCTTTCATATGTGTTTAACTCTCACCAGTACTTCGGCTTATATTATCTCTGTGGATATACACACGAATACATATAAATATATTTACTAACATCTCATCAGTAATTCAGGTACTGACTCAAGTCTATAACTGTTGAATGTCATTGCAATATGTATAGAAATTTAATGACAATGTTTGAATAGCTGTTGAAAGAAATTTTCGATGATGAAATAATTTGTTCCCACTTCATTTTGTGATTATCATCAATTATTGATGACCATCTAAATTTATCAGACATTTGTGGCTTTGATTATATATAAATCGTTCATTGTCCATTGTCAATAGTTTATTCGAAAGATATTTAAATGCAATGTCATTGAGTCTGTGGTCCCATCATGTTTCTACTTTGTGTCGCATGAGTTTATGTTCAGTTGAGAATCGTCATGCAATGACATGGTAAAATTTTCATCGCAAGGCTTCATCACAGTGTATTAAATCCAATGTCATTTACGACAGACAGCGAGACTGGGACAAATACACGTGTATGAGCATTGATCAATTATTTTTCTTTATTTAAATCTATTTCAATGAGTGATGTGGTGATTTGAATCTTTGGCTCATGTGAATTGAAAAATTTATCCTCAACTAACGGTATTGTGAAGCTGGTAATTTTTTTCTGCAGTTTTTAGTTGATATTTTCCAGACATTCTTCTGAAAAATGTCAAACAATGCAGAATAAAAAAAAGAAATAAAATACATTAAGTATTTTATGTTGAGGGCATAGAAAACAACAATCGCTGACACCAAAAGTCACAGAGTAGAGTAGTCAACATGAGGGGTTTAGGGTGAATAGTTGTGTGGTGATGTTAGTGGTGGAAACGCGCGTCGACGCCACTGCAGTCACAGAGCAACAAGGGTGGTAGTCCGTGACAGGATAGGATAGAGGGATCCGTCGGGGCTCGGTTATCTGCAAACCAGACCACTCGTCCGTCTCTTCCACCCTCCTCTCTTACTTTCTCGTTTACTCTCGTGTTCACTATTCGTTTACTCACTCGGACTTGCCACAACCCCTCGGTGGCATTTGCGGCTAGCTAACTCTCTATCTCGCATTGTTAACCGAGCCGCAGGGGGTCGGGGTCGCGATTTTTTTTTGCATCCATTTTATTATTATTCGCTCCACTTTAATCCACGAGCTGGAACTCATCTCGGTCGAGTGCATCTGCTGTATGACATAAATATACATACACACATTTTTTTTTTCTTTGGTGTGCTTTGGAGTATTTGACAGTCGGTGAAGATGTATTCACCATGAATGTATCTGTGTCGATGGAAATGTCAAAGAAGGGGTGAGCAAACGGAGAAAGCAACGTGAAAATTCCAAAAGTATAATCATTTTGTGTATTTTTTTATTTCCAATCTCTCGTTTTTTTATCACAAGGAAGAAGTGGAACTAATAGGCCATGGATTTACGTCGTGGCTGTTGTAAAGAGTATTTCTCATAATGTATTATATAGAAGAAGAAGGAGAATGAAGAAAAAAAAAATATTCCTAAGCATTCTTAAAGAAACTTGACAGGGATTTATGCGTGAAAGGGTTGAAGGCTCGTCGCTCTCTTGCACATCGTCGACAAAACTATTTGCAACACACGGGACGCAAATCGCAAAGTTAATTGGATGAAGGGAGAGAGCTTGGGAGCGGAAAGATAGACACGTTGCGATGCTCGTAAATTTGCGACGCATTTGTTGTTCATTTGACGCATATTTCTACTGCTGTGTGTATAAACTTCAGTCGAATAAATGTATGGATGTGTGTGTTTCAATATTTCTTTTTAGTTCGGAGAATTTCTTGCCATCTATAACATGCTAAACGGACGGGTTTCACATTAATTATTCGGAGCAATTGTTTAATAACCAAAACATAACTGTTCACATTTCAATTAATTCTTCAGTCATCAAATTAACAATTATCCAAATAAATAATTAAAAAATAATGTTTGATAATTTGATTTCGTCTCTGCTCATTCCAATTTTCGATTTGAACTCGAGAAATCACTGAAAATAAATTTTTTTTATACGTTAAACTTTGTCAGAAGCGAACAAATGAAATAGAGACATCAATATTTTTTCTCATAAAGAGAAACCGTCTTTCTTCCTATTACCCATTCAAATCACATCTTATTAAATTTATATTGCATACAAATTCCCTTGCAATGAAATCAATACCACACATTGAATATATCGACTGTGACCAATGTGAAAATCCAATTGTCAGTCACAAAACGAAAAGAAGAAAAAAAAAGGCAAAAAAAAGAAAAAAAAAGAATATTCACATTTGGACACGCTCGAAATCGTCGTCACATGTGATCCGGCATATAATATACACACACATATTCGTATATGTAAAAATATAATTCACAACGGTTGTACGAGAGTAAGTTCACCACAGCGTTCTATAAGAGCACATGAAGCAGACGAAGAAAATGAGAAAGAAGCAAGCGTATAAGTAAAGAGGCAAAGGACGATATCACAAGAGCGATTTCTCTCCGTAACTATTCTATGGTGGTATATGTGCACTCTACTCTACTTGAAAAAGAGAAAAAGCTGCAAGGACACGCAGTTGCCGAGTGTGCGTGACAGATTCGTTTTATTTTACTTTCCCCGACGCGCATTTTATGCTGGCGACGATGACGACCGGGGACAAGAACCGCAACTGAGGGGGTGCCATAGATCTGTATAACATTCTGTTGCTCTGTCACATATGTATATTTATATATGTGAGGGGGAGAGAATGTTCGCGCCATGCAGCTGTGGGCGGAATTGCTGAGATTGAACTATCGACTTACGAGAGATTGGCCGAGATATATAAACGACCATCGACGCACAGGCAATTCTTATCTTATTTACCATCTTATTCTTCTTACTTCTTTATCAATGTTGTCTTGAGGTCGTCGGGTCCTCCATTGTTGTCAACATGTAAATATAAATATATATATACAATATATAAATACACATCTACATTCATATATAAAATATTTTTCCAAACGTCACCGTATTATCTTCAAAATAAATTCCACTTTAATCTATTGTTATGTAAAAAATAAAAATACAAAAACATATTTATCCAACAATATTTTTCTATACAAAAATAATTTATTTCATCTACATAAATATGTCGTATTGTCCTCGTGTGATCACATACAACATGAATACACCATAAAAAATAATAACACGTACAAGATACTTTAATGAATTGCAAATTAAATATTGAAGATAAAAAAAAAATATAATAATTATGATAAAATAATTGGCAAGAAAAATCTTTCACCCTGATAGCACTGTGGCTATTGCACACGTCGCCGTTGCCTAATAGGGCCTTCATTAGTGACTGGTAATAGTCACTATCCTATTTACATGTAGATACCTTTCTTGGCTTGCGATTCTTTTGCATACATATACATATTATGTATAAACAAATCCCACGAGTGTACATTCAAATAGTTCACTTCCTATCTCATGAATTTGCGCATTACTACGCCACTGACCCTGTAACCGCCACGGCAACACTGCGACTTTTAGTTAGCGCACAAAGTGTCAGACCACTGATAAGCCAAAGGCATTAATTTCACGGCTCTCTTTTCATCTCACTCACTCTCAATCTCTACTCTCCTACCAACGCTCACAACTAATACAATTATGTTATAACCCCTTGGCAATTCGCTACGCGTATTCCCTTGTATCACTACACCACTCTTTCTATCTATATCTATAGACATAGGGATGTATCGAGCCCTTATATTAGATGTGAGGGTGGTGTACACATCACATTTCACCCCTGATCATCACGTATTTACACACAGTAAAAGATAAAAAATTATTACCAATAGTCAATTTATCGTTAAACTCTCGCCCAAATTTTTTCTTCAGCATTTTTTCTTCATGAAAAAAAATTATGTGTTAACAATTTCACTTCTGTATAATAATAATCAACGGTGGTTTAAGACAATTGTAATATTCATGTCACGTAAAATTATCATGTCCAATCAGAGTAGAAACATCTTTTTATTTTCATGTAAAATTGCTCTACTTTTTCTTGTCATTCAAATGATGAATATTAAAATTTTTGGATGAATTGGAAATTGAATTAGTATGTGTATATATAAATATATGAATGTAGCAAAGAGTATCACAAGTGTATACACAGACACATATATTATAAATATTCCATGATGCAGATATCATTTAATAAGTTGTGTCAATCTCTCGTTAGTTAATTCTCGTGAGGCATCTATATATGTACAAATAAATATATATATATAAATGCATATATATAAATGCATATATGGATATATATTTGTGGTGAGTGTGCGAATTGTATAACAAAGCGACAGCGAGTGATAGCGCGTGGACGAAGTGGCGAGGGCCGCGTATAGTTGGCAGAGCAGTGTATTGTATAACATTAAAGAGGGGTGAGTGAGTGTGCGACAGAGAGAAATAGAGTGAAAGAGGGTTATACAGAAGAGGGATAGTGATGTATACATATAGATACATATTGTGTCCGGGTGTCCATACGAATGGACGAATGCCCTTCATTTCCATACTTCACCAAAACGCCACCAATGGTCAAACGCGTCGACGCGAAAATTCAACGACTAACTGGATTATTTGACCCTCTCATATACACCCGCACCCACGATTTACAACACTAGTGGGTGTATATGTAGAGATATTAAACACACTTCTCGTTGTCATGTCAATGAGCAACAAATTCACCATCGTTTGATTATCAATTGCCATTGACGTTGGGATTTTTTCGATTGGTTTATTCGGGAAAATTTTATTTGGATGTTGGGGTTGTTTGGTCGTGATTTTATTGAGGACAATTTTGAGGGATTGTTGATGATTAGGTGAATTAAATAATTCTGATGAAAGAGGTATAGAAATATTTATTTCTTATTTGGTGTGTGTGATAAATATTATGCAAGAAAAAAGTTGTGTATGAGGGGTGAGTATTATGTTTGTGGGCTTGAAAATATGCGGAACTGGTTATGCGCAGTGGGGAATGTCGAAGAGGATAATGGTGCGCTTGATTGAGATACAGTTTCGGTATGGGATAGTGTAACGCGCTCGATTGTAATGCGTGGCACGCGTGTGCGTTCCTTTCGCTCTTTCACTTCATATCTATCTATCTGTCCATCTTCCTCTGCCTGTTTTGCTCTGGTGAAGTGACTCGCGCGTTCCACACGCGCTCGTTCGTTAAGCCCTATATATAAATGTGTATATGTACATGTGCGTTATGAAAGTATTGGACAGTTCTATGCCCGAGAAACACCGAGTCACGAGTCAAAGGATTTACTCTACTTAATCTCAAAGCATCGTTCAGCGTCTCACTTATATGTCAACGCGTTTATTTTATCACCATCACACTCTAAATACCATATAAACTGTCGGATGCATCTTCATATTATCAAATCATGTTTTAATCGCTTGTAACAATGAACCAGCATTTTTTTTATGATTTTAGACAATTTGTCCTTCATTTTCACTGTAAAAATTTAATTTTCATCAATTTTATCTGGATTGAAAAAAAAATGTTCAAATGTGAATAGGAGTCAGGAATTATTTGAGAATTATATCCACCCCAGTCATGACAGGGGTATCGTGAAAAATTCGAAGAAATAACAAATTTACCACCTTTAGGCATGAAATCGAATGATAAAGATATAACAGTGCGGATTTATTTAGTTGTGTGTCGGAGATTAACGTAAGTGAAACGAACATCTGACGTGATGTCAAAGGGAAAAAAGAAAAATAATAAGACGAAGAAAAGGGAAAATAAAAATGACACATATTGAATGATGAAAAGAATATAAAAGTCGCATGATATAACGGAATATTCTGTATACTCAGTAAGAAAAAATATTCACTGAACGGCTGCATCACACACGCATACGTTTTTGGACAAAAATTCCGTCCAGTCACTTGAATAAATATCAATCATAAAATTCGTATACAGCAAACGGAAATATTATTTTCATATTCCCATACAATCTCTCTCACTTACTTTCTCTTCCTACATTTCTTCACACTCATTCTTTTTCTCATCCTCCCGCTTGTGTGTCCCACATGTACTCTTCTGGCACTTCACAATCCGCAGCTGGACGTGTCGTTGTCGCAATACACACAATGGAACGAGACGTAATCCAATAATGCGCGCCTGGGCCGTGTCCGCCCCGTGAAAGATCGCGCACAAGTCTGTGTATTATTTGGACATCAAGAGAGAGTGCAGAATGTATATGTCTAACTTGTGCGGGTACATTGCCACCCGAACCATATTTCTCACCATAATAATAATTCTCTCTAATAAATATACGTTATGTATCACATATTGCATATTGTAAATTCGTTATGTGTTTGCCATTAATTCGTTGCTTGTCTCGGTCATCAATTTACCAATAATCACCATATTATTCTCACTAGCAAATCCAACACAGAGAATTAATATGATACAACTTGTTTAACAGAATTGACAATTGCAAAAATAAAAGGAAAAAAATAATTTAATTCCAGTAGAATTCTAGAACTGGAATTTTAACGGAAAAAAATTCAAGTAAGTAGTACAGGTCAATATAATTCGGTCCAAATTACTCTGTAGTTTTCTCGACTGTGACTGATTCTTTAACCTCCCCCTTTTGTCAATCATGAATATAATAAATGAGAATTTATTGACTCTGTCGAAGAGACATAAAACATATATGGAAAAAAAATGTCAAAATTAATTTGTATTGTGAAAATAAATAGCCATGGACTTTTGATTTTCATGAGCATCAATATACCACTAAGAAAAATTCTAATAATTCTGATACACCCTGTACCGATGCACACTGGTAGTGAACACACGCGCTACCAGTACACATGACATATACACAGCGTCAAATCGGATAAACGAACGCGACAATAGGCCGAGAGGTTAAGCGTGTTTGCCCTTCTCTCAAGGCCCCATTCACGTGACAATGGACCCACGGGCTTTTCACTCTTCCTCTCATTCCCTTCCACCTTTTTCTCTCTCCTTTACTCAATCTCTCTTGCATCGCGCGAAAAATGCATCGAATGTCCCTTCACAACAGAGAATTATTTGTCCCACTCACTCTTCTTACATAACCAACGTCAAAGTAAGCGAGAACTTGAGAGTCGTTTCATCTTCGTTCGATTTTTACGTTTAAGACGATCGCGCACACGTGAGAGGCCATTGAGTGCAGACCACCGGGCCTCGAGCATTTTCATTTATATATTTACGTATACAAAGATGGGAAGAGAGGGGCACGAGCCAGAATCCACAATGAGCCTAATCGGCCGATGAGATGATACGTGGATGGATGTATTTGTGTGTATTCACCATGGCATTTCTTGAAGGAAATGGGCATAGGTAGTTGTGTCTACCGTTTGTGTATATGCATCAGTGTAGTCGGTATATAATAATGGGTACGTCGTTTATTTCAATGGACCCACCACCGGATGTTTTCTATTCGCCTTCGTTTCATGCAATGGGCACTGTACTCCTCAATTGTATATGAACAACGGCTGATTTATACGCAATTTGTTCCGTAAGCATTCAAATAAATTTATATATACTTTCAATCACACTGTTTATTATTTTATGTGAGAGTACACAGTTGAAGATATTTATGTCAGAGTGGAAGAATGGCCGATTTATTATGTTGTATATTGGGTAAATTTATGTATTAGTTTTCGAAAAGTGAGAGGGAAATTGTGGAGAATATTTGCGATAATGATTTTATTTGTGTAAGGGTTTTATTCAATTGTTTATGAGTGTTTGAAAATGGGTACGTTGTAGAGAAATTTATTACTCCACATTTATTTCTACTGTGGTGTTCATTATGATGATCATCATGTCGTCTTATGGAGGATTTTAAATTATTTTATTTGTGAATGTTGGGGGATTTTATTTGTTGAGAGAATCAATTTCAAAAGTTGAGAGTTTATCGGTTATTTATTCATTTATTATTCATTGTTGATGATAATTCTGTGATTAATTCCTGCAATACTAAACGGGATATAAAATTGCAGTTGAAGCTGGATGGGGAATTAAAAATTTGATTAACTAAAACAATTTTTATTTATTAATTCATTCCGTAGTGTAACAACTAAATGAATAAATGAAATTTATGGGTGAAATTTATCGTAGAAAATCAACAAATGCGGTAAATAAGAAATGAACTTATTCATGTGTTTATCTCCGTGTACAAATGCGCAGCTGTTTTTTTTCTTCCGGATTTTCTCAACTATTCATATATATGTAGACATGTCCTAACATATTGTCAATGTTCACTGTATAACAACACACAACCTTTCACCAACTGAAAAATCTTTTTTGTACATTTTCAACGAGTGACAACAAAAAGCGCGCGCTCGGTCAAACATTTACGTATTCGTAGCTAATACAGAGCGCAAACTCGTGTGGTTCATTATATTTTCACGAGTGCGCGCGCGCCCAAAACACAAATTCTATTCATCAGCCAAGTGGCACGAAGAGACACGAGTGGGATGTTGTGTATTTTCCAACAATATAGATAAATGTGTGTGTTGATACATGAATAGTTGTATGGTGTCCAGTTCGATGTACAAATCACAGCCCATTTACTCTATTCATACCCAAGAGTCATTTAATGTCATATGGACACTGTAACAGTGTGTAAAAGGCACCCCCATAAATCTTGTTCTGTAATGTGTGGATTCATTTATAATAGACTTGAAATCTCTGGACATGAGATGTTGTGACATTGTGCCATGAGTTCAACAAATGTCTACAAGACTGTCTGAATGTTTTAACGAAAAATTTTTAATGACAAATGACGTGTTTTTGCATTATGAAATTCTTATTGCAATATCAATTGTACTTTTGGTCAATTTTTCATTCAATTCAGTCTAAAATACCAGTTTTCACCGACTCGTTTCTACATTCAGTGATGTAGAAGAATTTCGTAAAAAAGATGATAAAAAATCCCTGTTAGTTTTTCTTACACACCGAGGTGCAATAAAAGCTGGCAAAAATCGTTCATAAAACGTTCGAGTCAATAAAAAAGAATTTAAAAAGAAATTATTGTAATAGGTATATAAGCTGAGAATTGTTTCTTTCGTTTTGTTGGTCGTTACGAGGGTGTTTATGAGACCCAAGATTTTGCCTGTTACTTCAATATCTGTCTCACTCTTACCGCAATACATTTATGAATAAATATATACACATATACGTGGCTATTATACACATTGGGTTTGGGATCACACGTGATAACTGGCTGCGTCCCACAAGTCCGCATATATGAGAGGCCCAAAAGGACGCGCGACCCCCCAGCGCTCAATGAGAGACATTTCTCATCATTTTCCATTCAAGCGACTTGAGTTATAAGCCCGCGCGCCACACAGCACTCACGCACAATCCATTCGATTTATTACAACCGTAGACCTAATGAATTTAATTTCATATTTCACGGGGCCTTAAGTAGGCACAAGGAGGCAATGATGAAGGAGGAGGATGCGTTATAAGAGGGATGAACAGGGTTTAACGTCGCAGATTTGGGATATACCTCATTTCAAAAATGACTTTGGTTTTCTCTGTCTTTTATTATTTATCTCTGTGTTGCCCACTTTTTTTCTCACTCGCTCATTCTCTTTTCTCATTGCTAAAGGTGCATATATATATATATATAGCCCTTGTGAAATGGCAAAGCAGTGAATCGACGTCGTCGTAATTCAGCGGGATGCCAACAGCAGGAAGAGAGACAAGGG
>JABMBR010005756.1:0-13514 GCA_018881525.1 Meteorus sp. PSUC_FEM 10030008
ATATCAGCCAGGTAATTTGACGAAACGTAATGTCCAATATGACCACTAGGTTCGCTGGTGATGACGATCAAAACCCCATCTGCCCAAAATGTGTCATAACATATATAATAATCAAGTCCACAGTTTTGAAACATAACCATAGATGGCAAACTTCTACGATTGAAGAACTGTGCTTAGTTTATAGCATCGGAAACTTTTGTTTATTGTAGAAATAATGACTGATGTCGACAGTCTGAGGGAAGCAATTGCACAGTACGAAACTCAGGTACCAATTCCATCATTAAATAGAAATGTGAACCATACTCGAGGGCTACTTATAATTGCTATACATTTTACGATGTTTGGAGGTTATCACTATCAACAATCCAGAAGGATTTGAAATAATAATTGATACTCACTGATTTGTAGTTGACGCAAGTCCAATTAGCTTTGTCTTCAACTGCAGAAGGACATGATAGAGATAATTTATTGAGCCTTCAATCGGATATTCAAGAACTCATAGCATTGACTAAAGAGAGTTTGCGAAGTGCGGAAGGGAAAGACACTAGCGATGATGAAGACGATGGCCTTTCTGACAGTCAAGAGGACGATGAGGAAGATGCGATGGCTGCGGAATACGCCATGTTCAAGGTATCAACTGTCTCCATGACTGAAGCATGAATAGAACCATGTACTGCGGGGATTGAATTCGATTTCTTGTATCTAATTTTTCCAGTCAGAAATAGAAAAAGGTGAAACTAAAGATGCTGGTCAAAATGAAAAAGATGAGACAACAAAAAATAATGATATCGAAGTCAGTAAGAAAATATCTGGTAACGCTTAGAGAAGCAAAGAATAAAAAGCTCATTTATACCGTACAAGTTGATAATTATAGGACGAACTTGAAAGCCTCGAAGGTATGAAATGTAGAGCTCCATACGGCAGCACATGGGGTGGCATCAGTTTTCACAATGCCATGATCACGAGCGTACTCCAAAATGATAATGAAAACATCACCAACATTAATGATATTAAGGTAATTGGATGTGATTATAATGACAAACATTCACATTTATATAACGTTGTCAATTCATATACCAGGTAAAAGTTTTGTTCATCAATCCCACACATAAGGAAATGCTACCTTGCACATATTTCTTGGATGGAAAGTGCAAGTTTTCTGAAGAAAAATGTCACTATTCTCATGGAGAAGTGGTTCCTTTCTCAAGTTTACAGGAATACAGGTACTTGTCATATGAATGAATCAAGTTAATCATCGTAGAAGTCAATTGTATCTTCACCATTGCTTTGCAGAGAACCCGATTACTCCTCCATCAAAATGGGGAGTCGAGTGCTGGCTAAAGAGAAAAATAAGATATGGCATAGGTCTGTTGTCTTGCGGACTGCTGAAACAGTTGAAGAATTATATCGAGTTAAGTTTGAAGCAAGTGGTAATATTATAGAAGTAGCTCTTCATGATCTATTACCACTTCAAGATGACGAATTAGAAATGTCTGACTCATCAGACGACAGTGAAAACGAAGTGCTTGACTTTGATGCAAATCGTCCAACTACCAGCCAACAAATCATTCATAAATCTCTTCTGACATTGAATGTCGGTGAACCATTAGGCAAATGGGAAGAATATACGAGAGGGATGGGGAGTAAATTGATGGCTAAGATGGGATATGCCTTGGGAACAGGGTTGGGAAAGAATGCGGAGGGTAGAATTGCACCAGTTGAAGCTACAGTGTTGCCGCCAGGAAAATCTCTCGATCATTGTATGGAGTTACGCCAGAATGCTGTTGATGATGAAGACTTATTCACTGTTGAACGACGATTGCGAAAACGGAATCAGAAATTGGAACAACAACGTCAGAAGCAATATGATAGAGCAGTAAGTCGGGAAGGTAACGTTTTCAATTTTATCAATGATGCCCTCAGTGATAAACGTGATGAACTTGGGAAAAACGTACCAGGTAGTTCGGAAACTAAGAAAAATTTGAAGACAGAGACGAGTCATGATCTCAATGTAGCGAGTTTTCGTATAGGTGAAAATATTATGAAACTTGAAAAAGAAACGACAAAACTGATGAACTCGCTTGGAAAACATGCCAAAGGTAGCATTCCTTACAATAATATTGTAACGCAGTACAATGAAAAACAAAATGAACTCACTAAATTACGTTCCAAGCAAAGGAATATATCCACTGAACAAAATCATAGAAAAGACAGAGCTAAGTTATCTGTATTTTGATGTGTAGACGTCTTGAACAACGCATTTACCTTGTATATATTGCTTATGTGCACTTATTATCGATAATAAAATGTTATGAATACATGTACATTCAGATTATTCCATTTTGTTCAAATATTGACTATTGTGGTTGAAAACGTGCTATTGAATGTCTACAGTTCTTCATTCATGAACAATATTTTTGATCTTGATTGTTCATCAACAATGTCAATTGTCATTCGTCGAGACATTTATACAGTAATAAATCGGTCGGGGCGGAAAGAGGCGAGTAAACCGATGATACCCGAATCTGCTCCTTTCTCCAAGCTGACTATATATATCATGTTAGATGTCACATGTATCTGAGACAATAACAAATCATATGCACATTGATTGTTAGGTTATTTTTTACGGAAGGAAACGCTCACAACTAATCCATGAAGGAAACAAATAGTGATGGGGGTAACAGGATTATGGAGGTTGATCGATGCATCGGGGAAACCTGTGCCATTGGAAACTTTGGATGGCAAAGTCCTGGCAATTGGTATCCTTCAACAGCAAACCAACCTAACCTTATATTCAAATATTTTTGAGATGCATTATTTGTTCGTATAAATTCTTAACCATTGCATTAAGATATATCGATCTGGATTCACCAGGTTTTGCAAGGTTACCAAGACAGGCATGGAAATGCAGTACCAAATGCCCATTTATTGGGCTTGTATAGTCGAATCTGCAAACTTTTATATTTCAGAATAAAGCCGGTGTTTGTGTTCGACGGTGGTGTACCTTTGTTGAAGAAAAATACTATCGTAAGCCTATGTTAATATTCATAATGGCATACACGTCATTTTTTAGTATTATCTAAACCCTGATATGATTATTTTTTCTATCAGGCTGCAAGAAAAAAGCATAAAACTATCGTGGCAGGAAAAGCCGAACAAATGAAGAATGATTTGCTGCATAATCTGATGAAACATTCATTGGTGAAAGGAGTGCTGGCACGTAAAACTGGGAACACTGGTGAATCATCGACTTCTAGTTCGCAAAAAGATTCGAATCATGTCACTGACATGTACAAATTACCATCATTGCCATCTCATACAACAGATGATCACGATTCATATGAATCGGATTCGTCTATTGAATCAAGTCCACGCAAACAAGCAAAGTATATGGGGAACATACATACGGTAGATGTGTCGACTGCTGATTTCAAAGCATTACCTGCAGATGTTCGCTATGATATTTTGACTGATTTGAAAGAAACAAGGAAACAGAATTCGTGGGGTCGCCTTCATGAGATGCCGCAAGAGACTCATCAATTTTCCAATTATCAAATGCAGCGTTTGTTAAAAAGACGAAAAGTTCAAGAGTGTTTAGAAACTGCTGAGCAAGAAATGGGAGGGAAAAATTTAACTCTTGATGAACTAGAGAAACTGATGACTGATCAAGGTGTAGACATTCACGGTAGAGATGCGGCTTTTCGCATAGCTGCTGATAGTACCACAAGATTAATTTATGTTAACGACTTGAAAGCATTGAAATCGAAGGCTGAAACTTCTGATCCTGATCCTGAAGATATCAGTGAACCTGGTTGTTCTACAGAAAAACAATTTCATGAAACTATGCCTATCATTGCAGCCGAATCCGGTAGTGTCATGGGGAATATTAATGAATACGAATTTGATGAGGACTGGGACTCCGACATTGAAATAATTGATCGACCAGTCGATTTTCAGAACGTAAAAAAATTTTTTGGGACAACTAGACTCAACCCAGCATTATCTTATATGATTGAACACTCAGGTCTCTCTCAAGAACAGATCCTGTCGTTAATACAGCAGAGTAAAGAAAATATACGTATAACAAATAAGAATGAAAAAAAAATAAAGAGAACGAATTTCAGTTCTGATGATGAAACTATACTAATAGAACAATGCGAGAAAAAAATATCCGAACCTTCTGTTGAAACGAAATATGGGGCAACAGAGATAAAAGAAGAACCGAGCAGTCCCCCGACAGAGAAAATGAGTGTCAGTCTCAGCAGCGATTCAGAATCTGATGGATTTGAGGAGGTACCAGACGTTCCTGTGCCACACCTGGATGTTGGAAACAGAATTGAAATTACAGTAAAACCAGATATGGAACTGAATGATGAAGAAGACATATTCGCCGATGTATTCGATCGAGATGCATCAGCCGAAAATATGTCTCTCGGTGATTCCTCCATTAATGACCACAGCAGTCACGTTCTAAGCATCGACAAACCTGAAGAAGTCGAGGTGAAAGCCGCCGTTGAGGAAGAATTGAATGTCATATCTGGTTCCGTGGTAATTGATCACGAAATCGTAGAAAAATTAGCCGAAAATATTTCCAAGCAGGACAATTCATCCGATGAAAAAGAACAGGAATTGATGAAGTGCCAAGTAGAATCAGCACAACTGATTATCAAAAATCCTTTGGAAAATTCAGTCACCGCATCTCTAGAGACGAATCAAAAAGAGCTTCAACAGCACATCCTCAATATATCTAGTGAAACAATACCGTTGTTGGTCAAAGAAGATGGAATGACTCAACCAAAAATTTCACTGCAATCACCTTTAAAGGCAGTTGCTCCTGTATTCGAGAGAATGATGTCACAGAAGGTTGAGAATGTAATAAATCGTTTGAATGACGGTCAGGCAGAAATATTGGCTAAAGTCCACAAACCAGAAGAGCTTTCAAATATGGAGTCTCAATTAGAGAGTGAAAATCAAGAGTTGAAAGATCATATAGGAAAATTAGAGAGACAAGCAATTGAAGTAACCGAGCAAATGCGTAGCGATGCCCAAGATCTACTACGCTTATTCGGAATTCCGTATGTTGTGGCGCCTCAAGAGGCTGAAGCACAATGCGCCTACTTAGAGATAGTAAATCTCACGGAAGGCACAATCACTGATGATTCAGATATCTGGTTATTTGGCGGTAAATGTGTTTACAAAAATTTCTTTAACAACGCCAAGCGTGTGATGGAATATCGATCAAAAGATATTGAACATCATTTCAAACTTACACGAGAGCAAATGATTCAATTGGCGCTATTGGTTGGTAGCGATTACACAATTGGAATAAGTGGGATCGGTCCAGTAACTGCATTGGAAATTTTAGCAAGTTTTCCAGCAGAAAGCAATGATTTATTGAGAGGTCTCACTAAATTCTCTTCGTGGATCAAAGCAGGACGGCAAGCCGGACCAGGCAGAACTACATTGCGAAACAAATTGCGGAACATCGTTGTTGACCAAGGCTTCCCTAGTCAGGCTGTGGCACAGGCTTATCTTTATCCTACTGTTGATGAAAGCAAAGAAATTTTTACTTGGGGGAAACCAAATTTGGTCCTATTATCTGATTATACGAAAGAAAAATTCGGTTGGACTAAATCAAAATTCGAAGAAACAATGGGTCCAGTTATGAATAAATTGTCTGACAAGAAAACCCAGAAAAATATAATGTCCTACTTTAAAGTTCATACTGTGCCACACTCGATTGAACAGAATTTGAGCAAGCGTGTTCAAAATGCAGTAAAAAGGATGGATCAACAAGGTGCTAATGGCGAAAATAATTCAGATGAGATCGAAGAAATGCTCGAGAATGCAAAACAAGAAGGATCAAAAAAAGTGAGAAGGACCAAGAAAAGAAAAATTGAATCACTTGATGATGGGAGTGAGGTACAACATGCAACTGCACCGATGAGCAATCAAAATAAGGAGGAATACATTCCGCAGCGAGAAAAAGAGAAAGCGGCGGCGCTGAAAAAAAAGTTGCAGGCCATTGAAGTCTTTAGAAAATCAAGGAAAGGTCCGGGCAAGTCGGGGAAAAAGAACGTTCGTCCGACAAGAAAAGCAGTTCGAAAAGAAGCCAAACTTTCAGAGAGTAGCAGTGATACAAATTAAAATTTTCGTGAATGAATCAATGAATATACGCAAACATATGTAAAAAATAGTTGCAACAAGCCGTGTGGAAATAACACTTTGATATCTTGTGAAATGAAATGAGAACACAAAACCATAAGTTCTGTAGTTTTCAATTTATTATACAATTATGATATCAGAAACCAGCTACTGCACCATATCGTCGATAATCAGCATTAGCCGTCACGTGCTGAGCGTTGAATCTTGATATTGCGTTAATTGCGCTTCCAAGGCCAGCATAATACGTTGCATTATGATTTATAGACATTAAATAATTCAATGCTGATATGGGGAAGTTTGCTTCAGCCTCAACCCTCATTGGTAATAGCTTGAATTAAAAATTGAGATCACAAAATGTTTGGGAGTACCCACAATGAAACGAACTGAATAAAAAATTATGTTGATAATCATAATTACCTGATGATGTATTCTTCGTGTGTCGAGTGCTGCTTTAATGTCATAACCGCTCCATAGGTTAAGTGTTGTTGCTAGAGCTACGGCTGTGGTAATTTTTGTACCCCCGGCAGCACCAATCACCAATTGAACTTCTCTTTTACTGTCAACCTGGAATAAATGAAATTATTATTGTAAGTTCAACAAGCGATGCATGAAAATTAATTTTACACCAACAATAATCATCGGAGTCATCGAACTCAGAGGCCTCTTTCCAGGTGCGATATAATTCGCAGGTGAAGGAGGTAACTTAAAGCCATTGGTGATATTTGGTGAGCTAAAGTCATCCATTTCATCGTTGAATATTATTCCTGACGAGACTGATCGTATCATTGCACCTAAACTAAATAGTCATGAGTTAATACTCAAGTTTAATATGTGTCAATCAAATTCATTCACATTTAGTGAATCCACCAATGTTGCATCATTATCAATCACATTTGATTAATTGTCGATGTTACAGCCACTGCTGAACCGTCAGGTGCTAGGACCGAGATGTGAGCAGTTCCAGAGTCCTCAGGCGCTTCGAAAACTGCACCATAATACGACGGGTCATTACTCGTCCAATCATCTCTAATCATTTCGCGAATTTCTGCGGCATATGCCTTCGAGGTGAGATTAGCAATTAAAGCATCTAGAGAGACAGATCATACTCCAATCAATGTTAATTCATATGGTGGCTACGCCACCTTTTCTTCAATGGAACCGGACAAATATACCTAATTCAGAAGAATGAGTATCGCCAAGTTCAGTACGACGGGAATAAGCCCACTTGAATGTCTCAACAATACGTTGCCAGAATATATTTTCAGTTGCGGGTGGCACGAAATTCTCGAGTACATTCATCATGAATGTCAAGAGAACTCCAGAGCTTGGGAGATTCGATGTGTACATAGTTAAATTACGTCCAATTGTTGAATTGATAGGGTCCCCCCACTCTACTCTGAAATCCACATGAATATTTAGTTTCGATTGCTGGTGCCATTAGTCGGGGTCAACAGACTTGCATAACTCTACTCACGTATAATTTCGCAAATCATCCATGTCAATAATACCACCGAAGCCTTGAATTTCCTTGACTATTTCTTCACCCATTATACCATTGTAAAATATATCTGTTCCATTTTCGGATAATATCGTTAATGTTTTCATCAACTTTGGTCGTTTTAATTTATCACCAGCCTAGTAAAAAACAAAGGTCTTTTATGATTGTGAAACGATTGTCTGAAATGTATAATGCGGTACGGGAACAATGATTCAACAATTACTTTCCAGGTGGAATTCGTCGTCGGATCAATGAGGATCTCAGCAAGGCTGGGTTCTGCGATAATATAGGATGAAAAACGCTCTAAGTTTCCTGCCAGATATGGATTGACTGTAATTCCTGTCTCACAGAGTTTGATCGCGGGTAAAAATAGTTCCCGCCAAGGAAGTCGCCCATATTTTTGATGTGCCGCCCAATAACCTGCTAACTCTCCTGGTATTGCCACCGCTAATCCACCACGCATTGACAGTGAGGCATTACTGCTAAACATGTCTTTTGTTGCTCTGGAAGGAGCCGTTTCTCTAGCATTGAGAAACTCAGCTTTACCAGTCTCAGCGTCCCAAATAGTCATGAAAAATCCACCACCTAACCCCATGCTGCAATAAACAACGAGACCGCATGAAAAAACTCAAACTCTCTATTCAGGTGGGAAGGCTCGGATGGTGCATAGATATACCTGTGGAGTGAGGCAAGACCTTCACACAGAAGTGTAGCAATTGCAGCATCCACTGCTGATCCTTTCTTCAGAAGTATGTCCTTCCCAATATCGGAACATACTTGTGCATGACTGGCCACTGCAGCCTTCAACAAAAACATTTTATATGGATTTGTTCTATCCCATAAAGAAATCTTTTCACGTTTCCAATTCTCACAAACCTTGTTGTATATGCCTAATTCCGACGGACTGACGAATTTCTCGGCATCTGCAGTGTTATGTCTCTTTGACATCACAGAAACGAGAATTATCGCAATTATGACAATCGTTACAACACCTATGACTCCACCAACAATTATTTTCCGCGAAAGACTGTAAGAAAATGATAATTATGTAAACCACTATTTCATAAAGTTCATCAGTAAAATGTGCAGTAGTAGAATTACGACACTGAAAACAGGAAGTCAAACTGTCAGGAGAAGGAAGTATATAAAAAAGAAGAAGACTGTTACTACTGTATATCGAATTCTTCAGTTGATAACGCATTTACCAGAGAAATAATGAATAAATGTCAGTGGTGATGAGTAGCATTTCCGTACGCGGTGGAGCGTTGAAATTACACGTAAATGTTAACGTGTTCCGAGTCATCGCTAGCGATGCTTAACATTGTAATTTCACGAGACATGTATATAATTACGTGACTATTGGGTATGCAAACAATTCTTTGATCTTTTTTTACACTAAGTCATAGCTGACACTGTAACGTTTTGTACTAACTTTCGTAACGATAATGCAGGTGTGTCCTTGTGCTGGCGAAATAACCAACCTGCATACTTTCTGATTCACGCGGCTGAGTAGATAATAATCGGTCGTTATTCGCATAAGTGGAAGGCAACAATGCTGCGAAGTATATCATCGTGATAAGATGTAAATGTCAACGTTTGTTTATTTGGTGAAGTAATATCCTCACAGAACATTTCTCTTTTAATCGAGTGCGTTCTGATAACACAACTTTTCGTAAATGAAAATGTACATTGATGAAATTATCAATCAATACATCATTTACTGTGAGCAAACGAAAAATTTCATAAATGGTTGTACAATACAGATCAATGATTTGAGTGCTGTAAATTGGATTTTACGCATACGGTAATCAAGCTCGTAATCAAGAATTACGTTGCATTCAAGACATTGAAATTTTTCAGTCAGTTTCACGATTTCATGCAACATTTAAGCAGACACGAAAATCATCAGTTATAGAGAAAAAATAGATGTCTACGAACCCAAACATTCTGGTCTGATGTTTCTCAACGCTACTGTATCACGATCACGCAGTACATTCAGAACTGTCCACTCTGAGCGTCTCAATGCTGTTATATGCATAAATCTTCCGAATACGATCCTGACTCCCACCTCACTCTTGCAATGCGACTCTCTTTCACGAAATTCAGTCGCATTTTTTACGATATTAACAAGTGGATATCTACGTTTACGATCCATCATCAAATAAAATATAGAACTCGCAGATCCTTCTGTTGATGATAAGATTGTGGCTTTGACCAGTCGTGAAGAGACTTAGCATTTTCATGACCTCAACTAATTCTATGATATTTGCAAACGCAACCTAATTTGATAGCCGATCATCATGATACATGTGATGAAGAAGTGGAACAGAATATAAAATGAAGATATCCAAGATACCACAAAAATTGGAAGTATCAATAATATCTGGATTTTCAATGATTGAATTATCATGTTTTATTCCAGTAGTTTCATGTACAATTAAACATGCTTTCAGCATGAGTTCACGGACTTTTTCATCTTTGGATTCACGAAATCTTGAGTGTCATCATATCTAAGTTGATATATCGTTCTACGTCTCATCGATATTCCAATTCATCAGTTGAGTATATGAATCGCATATCACCTACAGTTTTCTTGATTGGAAAGTAGGATAAACAAATTATGTGCATTAAAAAAGCACTCGACTATAAAAGAAAGATCAGAAATCATGAACATGTTGAATAAAAAATACAAATCGACAGTATTGACAGATTGATAACGTTGTAAATAATCAACGCTACTTGCTCATTATGAAGAGTTGCGATATTGAAATTGGTGAATTCATCGACGCGGAATGAAATTGTATCGCACTCATCTAAAGCGGAGAGTGTTATTTCGTATTGAGTATTCCACATCGATAACTTATGTAATGAATTCCGAAACAGATTGCCTCACAATTTAGATTATATCAGTTTCGCATTACTCAAACTTCCATGATTAACTGATGGAGTAAAGAACATTTATATAACACTGCATTCGAACAACATCAAACCCCGGAAGAAGTAGCTGAAATGGTGCAGCTTTCGATGAAGAGATAGCACATGTTATATATCCTGGAATATTAGATAGTGTGTTCAAAAATCGAAGCTAGATCATCAGCAATCTCTATTTGTGAGAACTGAATGAAAAACTGGAACGATAATAGATTGATAAGAATCAACGGCTGAAACTTATGTGTTGGAGACCAAGAAACTACTAATTGCGTACTCAATCGTGTATAGATACTGAGACAGTTACGTGGAATGATTACAAGACAGGAGACTGGTGATAAGGAGATGTGAAAGATTGCAAGTCATTGTAAGAGTCTGCGAATTGCGGCATGTCTGATAAAGGGTCGTAGGAAAATTTCGAGCTGTGCACGAAAATCTCTTTCTATGAGTCGATTATGCATAGAGTAATTGCGATGAAAATATGATATATACCTCTGTTTATTGATAAGTTACATCGAATACAATCCACTATCAGACAATTATAGTCACTAGGATTTAAATTTTATTCAGTCTCCACAGAATCAAAAACCAGTTGCCACAACATTTGATATTGCATTGATTGTGCTCACAGCTTCGCCAGAAAATTCTATTTTGTGACCGATACTTCTCAAGTAGTTCAACACTTCCGGAGGAAAATTTTGTGGAACTTCAACGTGTAATGGTAATAGCTAGAACAACATGATGAGGGGAATTAGAAAAGCAGTTCAGATGTGAAATACTAGGTGAATCTCATGACTGCAACGAACCTGATGATGAATTCTTGGTGTTTCAATTGCACGTTTAAGATCATATCCACCCCATAGATTCAGAGCAATAATCATAGCTACAGAAGTTGTGATTCTCGGTCCTCCGGTTCCACCAATTAGAAGTTGTACTTCACCTTTACTATCTACCTAAGATGAGGAAACAAAATTAGAATAATCATCAAAGTTCACAAAATATAGTCAATTATGGTAACTACACTCACAATGATTGTCGGAACTGTTGAACTAATAGGTCTTTTGCCAGGTGCAACGAAATTATAAGGTGGAGGTTGTACATTGTACCCATTGGTAAAATTCGGTGCACCAAAATCATCCATTTGGTCGTTAAATATTATTCCTGTCGAGGGTGATCGTCTCATTGCACCGAAACTAGATAATATACCATATATCAACACTAGGAAAAAAATTATTCCCAATATAAAATCATAGCTAAAATATTACGGCATATTTATCGTTGACGTCACAGATACTGCAGATCCATCGGGCGCTAGAACCGCAAAGTGAGCAGTCCCAGCATCATCAGGCATTTCATGGAGTGCACCATAGTACGCTGGATCATTGCTCGTCCAATCGTCCTTTATTTTCTGACGAATAGCTTCGGCAGTAGCTTTCGAGGTGAGATTGGCTATCAGCTCCTCTGAAAGATAAATCACATCTAGTATATATTTGTGGCTCAATAATTGAGGGTATTTCCAGATTTCGTATATTTATCAGATGAATTTACCAGATAGGGGAGGGGAGATATCACCAAGATGCGTTCGATATCCGTATGTCCATTTGAATGTTTCTACGAGTCGTTGCCAATATACATTCTCATTTGGAGAAGGAAGAAAACCGTCCAGAACGTTCATCATGAACGCAAAGAGAACCCCAGCTCCAGGAAGATTCGATGTATAGAGGGTTAGGTTATTCCCAATCGTTGTTTGAACGGGCTCTTTCCATTTGGCTCTGAATTTTTTTTCTTCTTACTCATACGATAATTAGTTTAGATTAACCATTTTCAATATGACTACCTACCTATAATTCCTCAAATCATCCATCCCAATAATGCCACCGAAATCTTGTATATCTTTCACTAGAGTTTCACCCATTGTGCCATTGTAAAATATGTCAATCCCATGCTCTGCTAGCTCATGCATTGTTCTTGCTAACTTGGGATATTTCAATTTATGACCAGTCTGTGAATGAGTAATAGAAATATTCAATTTTTGAACTGTGCCTGACAATTTCTGTGAAGAGAAAATAAGTAATTACGGTCCACGTAGAATTGGTCGTGGGATCTATCAAGAGCTCGGCAAGACTGGGTTGTTCTCGAATAAGCGAAACCCTTCTCTCCATTATCCCAGCAAGATATGGGGAGACAGTGATCCCTGATTCACAAAGTTGAATTGAGGGTAAAAATAGCTCTCGCCGCGGTAGTTTCCCATATTTCTGATGTGCCGCCCAACAACCCGCTAATACTCCAGGAACTGCTATAGCAAGTCGCCATATCTTGCAGCTAGGGGATCGTTACCAAACATATCCTTGATAGCTTTCGCTGGGGCGGTTTCACGAGCATCAAGAAATTCAGCTTTACCAGTAGTAGCATCATAAATCGTCATACCCATTCCACCGCCAAGTCCCAAACTATGGGCAATTCAATAATCACAAGATAGCATGAGCAGGATGTGTCAATAAAATGGTGTGGTCCCTGACTGATGACAAATACCTATGGGGTGAGATAATTCCTTGG
The DNA here is from genome assembly GCA_018881525.1 of Meteorus sp. PSUC_FEM 10030008. Classification (NCBI taxonomy): domain Eukaryota; kingdom Metazoa; phylum Arthropoda; class Insecta; order Hymenoptera; family Braconidae; genus Meteorus; species Meteorus sp. PSUC_FEM 10030008. The sequence continues at coordinate 13,148 of JABMBR010005756.1, forward strand.
CAGAATAATGCGGCAATTGCAGCATCAACTGCTGACCCATTCCGCGCAAGTAATGCAGATCCAATTTCAGAACACTCTTTTGCATGCGACGCCACCGCAGCCTGTCAATGAATCATCATTCTTATATACACGAACGTACCAATTCTCCAAACCATTATCGGTGGTTCATATCGAACAAAATATGCCTACTTTTTGATACACTCCAAGTTCTGGTGCATTATCAGGATATCCTCCCAGACAGCAAAAAAGTCATAAAGTCCTCTTAAAAAAGTCTTTCACAAGACTTCTTTCAGACGTCCAACAATAATGTCTTGAAGACTTCTATTTTTCAAGCTCGCAATAGAGAACTTCGTACGAAGTCTTTTTT
>JABMBR010005757.1:0-13512 GCA_018881525.1 Meteorus sp. PSUC_FEM 10030008
AACATATATACACTTATATATCTAAATATACAAATATATATAGTGGCCAGGTGCCCGCGATACGAAATGGGAAAAATGCAAATGAGAGTAATAACGAGGAGGCGAGCGTATCTCCGGGTCGTATCTCTACTCTTTCTCTTCATCCATCTCTCTTTTCTCTATATGTATATTGTATAGTTGTATGTGTATATACATTTGGCATCGCCCCTTGACGGCGTTCCCGAGACTTTTATGATATATTCAACTCCGCGATATATTGAGCGGTCAACCAGTCACTTATTGCCGACGGGAGCACATATATACAAACGTTATATCGCCGGCGGCTGAAGCAACTCACGCGCGTAATGTTTATTTTTTTTTTTTTTTCGATTTTTTTTTCCACTTTTTCTTCATATTCCTTCAAGGGAGGTTGGTGCAACAGTATTTGTCCATGTTCGCAATATGATTTTACGATTATTCATTCACATAATCGTGGAGATAAATTATATCGTCATGTTGGTTTAAACGACGATTTTTCGATGTTGGTGATAAGGAAATGGAATTTTTTTTTGTTCGTATTCATGTGTGGGAGAGTTCAATGCGAGTGAGAATGAATTCATTGGATTTTATTGAGACTGTTGTGTATATCTTCCTTTTTTTTTCTTTTATTGATGTTGTGTATGTGTGGGATTAAGACTTTGATGTATTTTACAATTTGTGATGATGGTCATAAGAGTGGATGAATTTTCTTGATAATGGTGAGAGCGAGTGAATTTCGAGGGATTTATTCGACGTGAACTTGTAGGCTATCTGTTAATGTGCGTTTCCTTCTCTCATTCAACTCACTTTAATGACTGCGGTATATCAATTGTGTATGATAATTATGGAAGATTATATTCTTGTTAAATTTTCTTATATAGAATAATGAATGCAGAATGTTTTGTTACTTTGCAATAAAAAAAACTGGTATTTCTAAACAGAGTAACAATTTTCTCTTCGTTATAGTTGAAAAAGCAGTAAAGAAAAAAACATTGTTAACAAATGCGAATTGTTAATAAATGGTTGATGTGTATTTAGTGAAAATTGATTCATTCAATTAAACATTTCTCACATAATTAAATATCCAATCATTGCAAAAAGGTCATTGATTTTTATTAAATAAATTAATTGACGATAATATTTATTCCGAACAATATTTTTTTTTCGACTGCATACTTTACTCTGTTATTAATTATTCATCAGAAATGAGATAAATAAAGAATGAACAAACAAATGTAGTGTGAACGAAGTTAATTAAACATAAAGATTGGATGTGCGAGCAAAAAGAGTAAATGCGAAAAAAAAAAACTTTTTGCACGCGGTGAGATATCGCGCAGTGACTGTGGGACGTAAATGTAAAACCTACTGCAACCACACTACCGAGCCACACACTGGAACAGATTCACTATCTTGTGGAAGAACGGGCCAAGAGTATAAACGTGAAGGAGCATCCACAGATAAAGCAAAAAGTGAAAAGGGAAACGAAGAGAATGAAAGAAACAGTTGGGAAATAAAATAAATAAAGGTGAAAATAAATTGAGGATCAAGAAATGTAAGAGTGTGTATAGAGGTGAGTGCGCTGCGAGAAAAATCAGTGCATACCAAAGTCCGCTAATTAATTTACATATCAGAGCGAAGAAGCAAAGAGGAATAATAGAAAGAGAAGCAGAGTAGGGTAGAAAGTAGTAGCGATTGGACAGAAAGATTTACCGTGGGATGTGGTTTGTTGCTACGTTACTTGGACTCATGTAAAATAAGACGGAAATTTCTCTGATTAAACTTAGAGGTTACACATGAAATTATCTCCATTGTTATCGCTATTCAGAGGCTTCAAAGGCTGATTATTGTCATTATGTTTATCATCATCGTTGGGTTCATGTGATGTTTCTTTTGTATTCATACTAAGATAATCAATTCAAATAATTTAAAAAAAACCTGAATGAAGAATAATTCACTCATGAATAATAACTGATGTGAAAAGATTTGTTTTGATGAATCAAATTTGAATTCTCATCATTAACATATTAATTTATTTATTTGCTTGGTTGTGCCTTTTTTTTCATTCTTCTTTCTTATCGTTCAATGCAACGCAATCGAACTCTCGATTATTATTTTCTCTCATTACCAGGTGGGGGGTGAAAACATTAGTCGTGGCGGTGAGAGATCTTGCGACCTTGTGACCTACCGTCCAAATGATTTTACATGGCGATACGCGGGTGTTCCCTTCGTGTCGCGAACCGAATATTCAATGCAATACCATTGAAAATGGAAGAACGTGTGAGTGAACGTGTGTACCTCAGTGTCTTACACACACAAACATTTATATACACACTGTGAAAAAAGGAGAAAAAATTTATGTTATTCTGCAAATTTATTTTTACACAGACGTAAAAGTAGAATTATCGGATACTTTGAATGATAAATATTTGCGATGTATACCAGGTAATATAAATCAATAGGTGGTTAGAAAATATAAGGGTGTATAGAGTGGTGGGGGACAATTTTATCTAAATGTTTTTACGGAGAAAAAACATTTCGATAAAATATGATAGATTAGTTTCCGTTATGACTGTTCTCATTTTATCGATTGAGCTGAATTAAAGAGTAGGCAGATTCCTATAATTTTCATGAAACATTTTTATGTATATTTTTACTTGTCTGTTGATGAATCTCTAATTGTACCTTTTAACGTGTTGGAGGTGCCATAATTTTCTATTCATAAAATTTACATTAAAAATTATTATTTCAAAACTCTCCGATGATTTGTGATTTTTTTTTTCCACAATTTTCTCAATTGTAAAAACATTTATCACACCATTGGAATATTTAAAACGTCGCCGAGAGAGCACACTATTATTTTTTTACTGATGAGTAATATTGTGGAATGCAATGTGGCCATTGTTGTAATAAGATAACAGTTAAAAAATGAATTTACAACAAATGATGATGATGATAACATTCCAGAGTTGTATAACAGCACCATTCAATAATTTTTCTCATAGTACGAATCGGAATTATTGCAAAAATACCACAGGAGTAGTTTTATTACGTTGCCAGAAGATTTGTTCATGTGACAAAATATATACCTATTAAAAAACAGTGTGAACAATGCCACAAGCGTACCTTGCTACTGTTTGAATCGGTCCCACATTTCGAACCCGAAAGATTAAAACAAAGAATAAAAGACAGAAATAAATAAATGAATAAATAAAACTGTAGAGAGAGGGAGAGAAAAAGGAGGACCCGGTTTTGGTTCGTACACTTGGTGATATACTGGCAAGATCATCGATATCGAGACCCAGCATAAGAAACAACTGCGCTTATTTTTTTTGTGCCACATGAGTTGCACAGTTTTCAACAGTGTTGAAATGGTGAGTTATCGATTGATACTGAAGAAAAGAAAAATTGCGGACGGTATTTACTCAATTTTATTTGCATCTTTCTATTTCTGAGATCTGATTGAAAATGAAATTTTAATTATCACCCAATAAAAATTGTCGACAAGAACACGATAAATTCTGAACGTTTTAGGAAATGAAATGAAAGTAAAAATCAACGAAATTAAATTTGAATCTTCTCCGAAATTCACCTTCCCAAAAAAATGTTCTCTCGAAACTTAAATTTCACAGTTTCTTCTCATTGTACTCAACAAAGTTTTTCATTGTTTCCTCGTCTCTTATCCACCCACAGATATATGCATACAACAATTGGTAACGAGTGAATCGCGTGTTGGGAGTTTGAACTTGGAATGGTGAAGCAAGAAAATGGAATTGATTAAATTTGTATTTCAACTCTGAAGATAGAAAACAAAAAGACGAGATAACAAGTGAAAGAATGAATAGAAGAAAATTCCAATAGAGAATAGAAATTTAGAATTAAATCGTACGATCAAATATTCACCTAAATATAAATTTTACTGATGCACTTACCTTGAAAGTAGCTTTTTGTACGTAGATAACTAACACTCAGCCTTAATATACTCAATCGGTCCAATTTACTGAGAATGTTCTGTTCAAATGGTAGCAATGACGCTAATGTATCCAGCTCAGCATTTAACCTCTCACGATGTCGTTTACTTGGATTGGATTTGGTTACACCATCCTTTTGTGGTGGTTTCAAACTGTGAACAATCATAAAAACAACAAAAATCATAAGAAATCAGATTAATTACACAAATGAGAAGTCTAAAACTCTAAAAATGTCCCGATTCAAACATGAAAAATGATTTTACGTGAACAACAATTTAACGCAATCGTTTTAGTAAATCATCTCAAAATTTGAAAATTATCATCGCTAAAATGAGTACAGTGAGAGTTGAATGTGTGAAACACTACTGTACTACACATGGGAAAATTAATGCGAGCAGATGAACTCGAAGTTAAGTCAAAGACACCGCCGAGGTCGCGCACTCTCATTTATTGGTCTACACTTACGAATAATTATTATTCTCTCACGTATATTCATCTGTTTTACTGCCAACGAAGTCAGAGATGAGAGTAAACGTACATGGGGTCCATGGAGAAATGGATTCGCGGTAGAAGAAAAATGAACCAGTTTCTTATCATAGGTTGTTGAGCAAATAGTGTTAATGAGATGTCACACTACTACCACCAGTTCTCATACACATCATTTATAAATAGATGTACCACAAAATCAGTTGAAGTTGTAGATCACAAAATAAATGAATTCCCAATTCTATAATCCTTAAAAAATGAATTCATGGGGTAGAAATTGAAAAAATTGTTCATTCCTCAACATTTCATTCATTTTCCTCCTCATCTCATAAATCATCAACTCGAAAATTTCTTCAACTTTGTATTTCCCGATTCCCGATGATATTCTGTGTCTACCAACTTTTTAGTCCTTCTAGTTAATTTTTTTCTCCATAAAACACTTGAACACATTCGCATAAAAGAGCAATGGAACGAGTCCCGACATTTTTTTGTCCACACTCATATCTGAGAAATAATTAGCTTTGTTTTACATAAGTGAGAGAATAAAAGGAAAGGTAGAGGTCATTTCTATACAAAACACAAACACACACACATGTACAAATTGATAAATACATATTCGTAGCATAAGAGAACAATGAGTATATAAAATAGAAACAAAAGACGTCCACAACGTCATTCTGTCTGTAATAATGTCGTAGTGCCATCAGAGGACCATCATAACCTCTCTCTTTTCTATTCTCTACCTCACATGTCCTACACCACCTTATATACATATATAGATACATCTCAGTCCGATCCTCATCATGGATAATGGATTTTGTGTCATCTAATAATTAATAGAGTTCTTGGACTAATGTAGGCGCCATATACGGTAAAATCCCATTTATCACGCTTTCTGACCCCTAAGAATTTTAATTAAAATCCATATTTACTCTGCTCTATTTTCAGTATAAAACTGCTACGCTATTTCTCATGCTATTCTTTATACAATTGATTTCATATTTTGTTTACATATTCCACAGATTTATTTGTCGTTCGTGTCTGTTGATCGAAGTGAAATATTTTATGAAGACTGAATATGAGATAATTTTTGCGAATTGTTTTCTTTTACTTAGTCACAAAGTTGATTCTGTAGTGTGTGTAGGTATAAAAGATTGAAAAAGTATTGTGAGATCCGCCAAAATATCAATTAATTAGCGAACTCGCGCGGTATAGTCACGAGAGATCACGATAACGACAGATCGATATAAAAATATATATACATGTATGCTAGGTATATAAAAGCCAAGAGCACCAAGTCGCACGATCGGTGAGAGCATGTTATCGAGTCTCGCGTTACCCAGTAGCATTATACACATACACTCACACTTTTTGTTTTCCTTTTTGTATTTTTTATTTGTTCATTATTTTTCCTTTTGTTTTTCACTTTTAGTTACTGAAGAGCGTGGGTTGTGAATCTTTACCTTTTGCGACTTTTGATCCCCTTTTCAGCTACAAATGTACATGTGTGAATGCATTTGCGAATGTGCGAAATAACAATGAAGGATGTAAATAAATTTTCCCATGAATTTTATGAGAAAAATTTTGATGATTTATTTATTAACCAAATGAAATTTTGTGATTTCACTTTTTCTTTTGTAAATGATTTTAAATGAAATGCGGGGATAGTTATTGGCATCGGTGACTCAGTGACATGGTTTTGTTCTTGTATACCAGATGACGATTTACCTGTCTACCCCCATGCTAATACTGACCAACCACCCGCCCATGAATTGCGCAAAGGGCATTTTTGTATAATGACCATGATCGTTGGTATAAAAATTCATATTGCTACGTGGACTTTGTATATAGTTTGTGTAGTTACATATCAAGCCAGTTGTTCGAATATGATTCTAATCTACTTTACCAACCATGAAACTTTTAAACAGGGCACAGAAAATTTTGTATCAAAGTGCATGTGTATAGGGGTGGTTTGTAAGAGTTTGGATTCTGTCAAGAATTTCAACATTTGTTGATTTTATTAAGCAACATTATTTCACACAGTCAATTCTAGACAAACTCTATTTGATAATTAATATCAATAAGGGCTGATAATGAACTGAAAAATAAATGACGAAGTTAAAATCAGCTGAAGAAATTTACGAATAAACATGAAAATTGGCGAATGTGGTATAACTGCTAAGATAAAATGAAGATCGAGAACAATTTTCGAAGGAGAAATAAATAAAAATAAACTACCCAAAATTTTGCAATAATTCAAATCAACCTGCTCATAAATTTATTCATTAATTTATTTCCATCCTTGTCAATTTGATGATAATTACATATTGTCAAAGGGAGGAAATAACGAGAAACATTGTCGTGGCATCTTGATCCCAGTGGAAGCGATCACTGTTTTCGCTAGCACGCCATCCACAAATCCATCAGTAAGGGTTGAAGCAAAATGGACTCTACTATCAGAAGTAACTATATGTGTACACAGTCAAGGTTGCTGCTGCCTTGGTGAAGGATTTCATACCTGTCTCATATAGCAAATACACAATGACTCCAACTGTAAAACACCCACGCGAAAATGAAAGGTACAGAAGAAAAAAATAATAAATAATTGCACAAATACAAAAGCGAAATGCAATGCTAAAGTTTCAAGATTCATCGATTGCTGTGCGATTGCGATAAATCTTATCGATATTTCGAGAATTATATACAGATATACAAAAAGGTATAAGTAGAGAGTATTTGTGACTTTGATAATCATCTTTTTTGTTCAAATGAACGAATGGAAAGAGATATTAACTGGAAGAATATTATTTTTATAAATAGCATAATAGCAAGATGGATATTTCTCTTTTATCGGAAACATTTTATTTTATTCTTGGATGATAATTTATAGAGTTCAATGAATGCACATAAAGACTCGACATGAATTGAGAAATATGATCCATCGACAAATATAATCCACAATATTCGTAAATGTATTTGTATGCTTTGATAACATTAAAGTTCATGCTAATATTACTGTTCAATCAGAAACTTATTATTACTTGAAATGAACTGACAACGAATTGAGTTTGATTTTTTTCTTCGTGTATTTTGTTTTGTTTGCTACCATTCTCGTCATTTCTCCATTAAAAGACAAAACTTATTTCAGATAATTACAACTCACGGGTAGAGACAAAGTAACAGAGGAACAAAAAAAATTGAAACAAAATTAAGGGGAATAAAGTAAAAAAATTCATTGTCTGCTCCAACTTGTACAGGGGTCATCGCACTTCGACCCTAATTTTTTTTTTATATATATACTAAGAAGCAAAATGGTGTGCCGCCATTTTGTAGGTTATATTTCGAGGAACGAGACTGGTGGTGTTGTATCTAGTAGCTCTTCGTCCACCCCTTGGGAGGGTATAAATGAGGTAGAAAAGGGAACAGAAGTGTAAAGGGCGAGTGGTGAGTGAAGTTGAGACAGCGCAAGCGCTCTTCACAGTGGGTCCACTATGGATTTTTGAGGGTTGGATATATTGGGGAATGAATACAGACACAAAGCAAGGGTGAAATAAAAAAAAATACATTTACACATTTATTTAGGTGTAATCATTGACCTTGGACTCATGTAAATATTTCAAGACTCTTTAATAAATTCTTGATGGAATTAATTTCAGTTCTTCTGAATAATTGCCATGCAACTGTGGTTGAAACCACAAATTTATTGGAAATTGCAAAAGTATAAATTATCTAACCAAAAAAATCTCATAAAATTACACAGAAAAAAATTCCTCTTAAAAAACTTCGGAGAATATTCCCACCCAATTGTGTAATTTGAAAAAAAAATTTAACATCAATATTTCGTATTTTCATGATTTTTGTTGAATTCTGGAAATAACAAAATTTCATTCCCACCGTCACTCATTTCATCCAATCTTGACATCATCAATTTAATGATGTTGTTACAATTTGTTCAGGAAAGTTGGATGAACTATCAATATTTCTTCCCCTTTCCTTCAATTCCACTATCGTTCCTTTCATTTCTCGCATATTAATATATTTCCAGCGCATTTTTTGTTTGACTTCCGTGATGTGATTTGAGATGAAGATTGTAAAAGGAATCGAAAAAGAGAGAAAAAATTATAGATAAAGCAAAGAAATATACAAATAAATATATAAATGTAACGCAACAATTTATTAAATGCCAGGGATATACTGTTATATATCGTTCATTCCGACGAATTTTAACTACCGAATGTCACAGAAGTGAAAACATAAAATAATATGATTGATTCTTCAACAAAAACATAATTTAAATTACCAAAAGTAATTCCGAACTTGTAGATTTTCAACTGATAATTCAAATATATCTCTATTCATTTTTATAAGAATTGAGGGTTTTTTTTCCATAGATACATAAATACATTCATGTAAAATGACATAAAACCACAGGCGTGCTTTATTTTTGTCGGGAATTATCGCAGCTACCGAATTATTACCGTGTATCGATGATTATCTCAACGAATTATGCAGCAGCCGTTGTTCTCGTAGGCATACACACATGTAAAACGAAAAAGGAAAGAAAAAAAAAATAGCGAGAGGGAGAAAAAGGGTGAGAGGTGGCTTGTTATCGGTCTTGATTGTTGGCATTGATAACGTGCGTGCACCCACGTGACCGAAAAAAGAATTATGACTTATTTTTACTGAATGATATATGGCGTAAACCATTGGGGAATATACAAACGTGTATATGAATGTGAGTGCTTTCAGTAATTAATAATCACCTTTACGAAAGGAAAAAAAATAAATGTGGTAATAGGGTTGTGAATATATATCTCCCTTAACCATTACACACAATTTTTTTCCTTTTATCTATAAATAAAATGTATTTACGAAATAAAAAGTCACATTGACCCCAGCTTGAAGTCGTGGGGTAAATTAACAAAATTGTTTTTTTTATTAGTTTCAATGCCATTAACAAATAGTTCACTGCATAATTAATAAAATATACTTGAACATAATGTTTTTCGATATGTTAAAACCCGCTCAATAATTCTGTTCATAAATTCACGTCACAGAGTTGCAAAGCAAAACCGTGAGAAAACGTCGAGTGAAATGTGTCAATAATTACAAATTTTTTTGATGAGAATTGAGACAAAACAGTAAAATTTTGCTTTTGTAGATTCATGCATGGGATAAATAATATTCGATTTTTTTTTCTGTTCCAAGTATGCAATTGAGGGTGGTAATAAGTAGCAGCAGGTTTTTATATATTTTCTTTTTTTTATATATAAATGAAAATATATCGGTGTGTTGGAATTGAAAGTTCAATGTGTACCGTAAGGCGCATACATCAACGCGCGTCGACAAAACCACAAACCACCAATTTTGGTCAGTGGCAACCCTGTCAGACCAACATCTGGTCAATTGTTTCGTGACAGGATGTCGAAATGGTATTTTCATTTTCATATATACGTACATTTTATATGTATGCATTTCTTTTTTTTTTATTTATATGCGTACATATCTTGGATATAGGGAGAAAAATAAGTGGATATGTGAACTACACATTGGTACAATTGGCCAGTTGTTCTCTTCCGGACCACTTTCTCCTTACACACATGAAAATTATATTTTATAACTTTGTGTATGTCGATAACGATATGTGTCAGCAGTGAAAAAATATTTTCACGTATGTACCCTGTTTATCATTACCATTATTACCACGATTGGCAGAGCGAGTAACCTACATATGAAATGTTAACCTTTTGATTGAGCATGTGCACAATTTTTCGTATGAGGAAGTTAAAAAGTTCAATAGAATACTCGACTTTTCACTTCTGGTTTCTGCGGTCAATTCCTCATTCATCATTTTGTCATCTGTACAGAAGAAAGAAAATGAAAATTCCACACTTCGATGAATTCATGACGCAAATGTTGTGTTGAATTTCTTTGAAAAGAAAGAAGAAAACAACTGGCGAAGAATAATTTTTTTTAATTAAAAGTTCATTCATTTCCTCATTTGGGACAATTTTATTATTATGAAGTTATTATTTAGTGATTGATTGATATTTGTCAGATATTAATTTATGATAATTGATAATTCATTATATGATGAATGTGTGAATTAAAAATGTGAAAAAGGAAAAAAAGTTTCTACAATTTTTTTCACGTATCGCTGTATTTGTACGAGTCAATGTCGGCGAGAGATCAATCGCGGCAGTTTAATTCTTATCACGGAATGCGCCAATAATCCAGAAGCTACTACGCCGCCATTTATATACAATATAAATATATTGACGGTAAAACACGTTCATAAGATAAACAAAAAACCTGATATGTAATGGTGGGATAATTATTATATTGGGGTTTGTTAATAATCGCATAAGTGCTTTTCAAATGTAATAATCAACGAAAAGTCTTTCTCCCAAAATTTCGTGAGAGTTGATTCACATATATATAAATATGAATAAATATATACATAATGCCCTCGTCCAAACAGTTATGTGTCCATATTATCGGTAAGTGGTTGAACCAACTCAAAGTACTGAATGATAAACTCGGAAGAAAAAACATTGGAAACCGAAAAATAATAAATAAAATGAAAAGCGATATGAAATTCACAAGAAACAAACGGAAGGAGAATTATTCAGGATACATTGTCGAACGTTTTTTATCAGGAGTACATGAAAATGGTGAGACGGGACGAAAAAAAAATTATATGCAGGAGAGAAATTTATATAAAATACGAAATATTTAGTTTGTAGCGTAAAAGCCGCGCTCAAATTAAAGTCAAGTTATAAAACTAAAAATAAAAATATCTTTTCGAGTATGTTTTCGGGCGCTTATATACACACGGCTGATGGAAAGTTCACTTAAAAAGTCGTTAGTGCGATCGACTACACACAAATATTACGAATGTTTGTGTGTTATTCGTGTGACGGTCTGTATCTGTGTTTTTCAGAATATTCTTTCCATCTCATGCGCCTGACCCCAGACAACTCTTGTAGGACCGCTCGGTATGAAAAAATAGATACACATTTAATGACATAAAATTCAACAGAAATAAATGAAATATATGAAATAACTTCAAAATACCACAGCAGCATTGATATGAAACGGATTTGAGTGGATCGTACTTAAATGAATATATTTGTTGAAGATTAATTATCAACATCGATCGTCTCTAACTGCCTGTAAATCTTTTTTAACAACTTACATCGTCTCTGATTGCGACATTCCCTTCACAAATATTGTAAGAAAAAAAAAATAACACGCACAATCGATGTATCAATCTTCCGTGTATGACGCACAATTGTTCATAATTAATTCGAAAATAATGAATGACCAATTATTATTGTTCTTTATTATCAGAATTCGATTATCAACGCCCGAAAAAATGATAGACAATGTACACGGCCATATTTTTAATTTTTTATAGATATAAAATGTCGATTTTCAGATTACGTTGATATCTATCAATGGTGTTGGTTCATTTGAAAAAATACTTGTCGAATTCATAATTAATGACTCACTATAGCTGTGATGTCAATTGGAAAGTAAATTCCGATCTGTGAGATGATCTTTGATAAAATTGTCGAGGACAATTAATGTGGATATTTTCCAATTCTCAAAGATATCGCCCACGTTCAAATCAATTTCTATAACAAGGAAGTTTTCGTATAAATGTTAGTTCGTGACATCACAACTCTGCATCGTATCGAAACAATCTCGCAATGATGTGTACGCGATGCAATTGAACTTGGCATTTATCTTTGTTTCAATAAAAAGGAGAAAAAGTTGTGAAAAATGAAGAAATAAAAAATAAATGTTAAAACGAAATGAAACCAAACGATAAATAAAGTAAAGGTGCTTCCGAGTTTAACGGACAGTTTATATATATTCGGTTGTCGTAATTTCGTTGTTGATTGCATTCACAGTATGAAAGAATATATTTATATGTGTGTGTGTGTGCAACCTGCAGAGTGCACCGCCATGCACATAAGTATAACTCTTTTGAGCGTGGGCGTGTTGCAAGCAAACCTCGTTAATATTCGTGAAAAAGTCAGCGGAGGTGCTTCCCAGCGACATCTCGATGCGATTAATCGTCGTGAATGAAAAAAAAACAAATGATAAATAAATAAGTAAATAACGAAGTAAAAAGGTAAATGAATTTATGAGAGGGAGAGAAAAAAGTAATGAATAAAATTTGAGCATACAAAACTGGGGATATTGAGTAATTGCAGATGAAGGGAAATCAACATATTGAAAAAAATATAAACAAAAACTTTTAACAGATAAAAGGAAATAATTAATTTAATTGCAAGTCACAAATTGATGGAGAAATTGGTAATAAACAATGTTAATACTACTCTTTCGCTTCTTCCTTTTTCAATACATTTTTTTTTCACTTCTTCATGTAAGTGTGTATTGACAGATGTCAATATGCATATTTCTATAAATATGTTTACACTCGTTGGTAATACCCAAATATTATGTCGGCACAGCTTTGATCATTTTATCTCCTCTCACTGGAATAATTTGAATTTATATATGCGTTTTTAAATTTTGATTTGCCGCACTGACAGCAAAAAAATTTGAAATAAAAAATAAAGAAGAAGAAAAAAAAACCAAACACTAATAATTGATAGAGAAAAAAATATTGAGATATTTGTTTCCGAAATACGTCGAATTTTTTAATTTGTCTGATCAATAAAAAAATTTTTATGTCCATTTTTGCACAGGTGTGTGATTACAATGAATTTATAATAAATTCCTTTGGATATTAATTTGTATAAATTAAATTTTTCTCGCGAATGTGATAAAGCGATTTGATGACCGTTTGCTTATATAAATATTCAAATGATTTTCGCACGTGCTATATACATCTAGTAAAACAAAATTAAGAAATATTTAAACACACCTCTATCGACAGTAAAAACTAAAGAAAAAAATGAAATTCAATTTCAAAAAATTTTTATCACACGTGTTGAACATGAATAAAATAATTTTTATTTCATTTTGTCACAACGTTTTTTTTTTTTTTTTTTTTTTTTTCCCC